>OVBI01001303.1:0-37087 GCA_900406495.1 Sisymbrium altissimum | reverse complement strand
GTCGTTTATTTTGTTTCTGTAATAAGTTGTGTATGCAACATTGTCTTTTTCGTTGGTACAAAATCTTAATTTCGTACCAAAAAAAAGAATTTGTCAAATTGTCTCGGTCATGTCGTACCACATACAAATACTTAAAGAATATGATAAACCTGATAAAAAAAAACCATATCATAATAAAATAATAATACATAATAATTTAAATTATTTTGATTTTTTTAGAGATTCTAGTTAAAACTTCCCAATAACTATGCTCTTTAGTTTTTCTATATGTACACCACGAAATCAAGATCCAAGACGAAACGTTATAAGAGAGATGGAAAGCAAACGGTAGAAGAAACATCCACGATAATATTGTCGGAAATAACAAGAGAACCAAACATATCGCACTTGTAAAGACTTTGGGTCAACCTATGACACTTAACTGAGCTTCAAATCCAGTTTGGGCACTCGTATTAACACAATCCAGTTTACTCTTTTTTATATTAGATTCTGGTTTTTCTCAAATTCTGATATATTTACTTGAGATATTTTTTTTTATATTCCAACTTCTCATATTATAAATGTTTGGTTAAAACGCAGAACTTTGAGAACTCGTCACTACTAGAGTGTCTTCGTCATCACCATAAAGCCGACGCGTTTCATAACCTCCACAAGAAACTCATCCATGGCGATCCTTAGCTACATCTCAGCAACATCAACCACTCCACCGATCCCCCAGGATCAGTTACCCAACCCTCGACTACCAACCAAAATCATTCTACCCAACAAGAAACCGGAGAAATGGTCCACCGGCGTTGCTCCCGGAGAGTACGGTGGTCCTCCGACAACCACGAAGCTGAGAAAGTACTGGGGAGGAGAGAAAGAAGATCCCATCACCTCCAAAGACTTAATCTGGAACAGAGACTTCATGGATCAAATGAAGAAACTGTTCGATTCCCCTGATGACTCTTCTCTCGACCCATCTCCCTCTAAGGTCAGTCTCTTCTCTATTAACTGCTAAAAATTACATCTTTCTATCAAAATCACAATTAGTTTACTTTGATAAACAGGAAGAGTCTTCTGGGTTCCTGAGCTTTAGCAGAGTGATGAATCTTGACAGGTTTACTTTCCTTTAAAACTGATAAAGATTGTTTCTTTGGGTTTTGTTGATAAAGTTGGTTGCTTTGTTTGTTTATATGGTGAAACCAGTATGGATGTTGATTTAAGTAAAGAGCTTGCTTCGTCTCCCAAATCCGTCTTTAAGGATCTTGAAGCCTCCAATTCCGAAGCCAATAGGCAGATGGTGGGATTAGTTGTCGTTATATTATCGATATGACAAAGCCACATTTGCTTAATTTGTTATTGTCAATATGTCATCAGAGTAAAGCTAGAGTGTCTCCTAAATGGAAGCTGGCACCAACACGTCGCGAGCAAGATAAATGGGATAGAGCAACTAAGGCTGCAACTGGTGGCAGTGTAAGTTCATTGATTCATCAGTTCCACGCCCATTTAAAGCATGGACCTTTTTGGTTCTTGGTTCTTGATTCTTTTCTTTCGTTTTTTTCTGTTTTGTGCTGCAGGATGTCATGTTGAGGGAAGTGAGGCGGCCACGTGGTGACCCTGCAGTGTTGGCTGCTGAATCCAGGGAACAATATTTCAAGGTACCTCCTTTTCATTAGCTGATCGATTTTGACGGTATAGGCTCTCAAAAGGATATTGGATATGCATATATCTCTTTAATCTTGACGTTTGGATTGTTTTTCTGCAGTTGAAAAATAAGCTTCAGATTCTCACAGTCGGTATTGGTGGTGTAGGTTTAGTCTCAGCTTATGTCTCGTACACCCCAGAGATAACACTTAGGTTTGTCTTTCTCCTGCAAAGAAGATCAAAACCTCTCTAAATCATCTGACTGAATTTACTTTTATCTCTGCTGGAAATTCCGTTGACAGTTTTGGTGCTGGCTTGATGGGATCATTAGCGTATATGAGAATGCTTGGTAACACTGTAGATGCCATGGCAGATGGAGCCAGAGGACTTATGAAGTACGTGTTTCTATTCAAATTCGTTTCGGTTATCTGTTATCGAGATGACTCACTCACGTCTCTCTCATTTCTTTCTTTGGTTTCACTGGATTGATTTGACAGAGGTGCAGCTGGACAGCCACGGTTACTAGTCCCGGTTGTGTTGGTTATGATATTCAATAGATGGAATGCGTAAGCGCTTCTCTCTTGTGCGTTATCATATCTTTCATTACAACTAACTTGGTTTCTCAATCAGATTTCCTTGTGACTTAATATGCTGCAGAATACTTGTTCCGGAGTATGGATTCATGCACTTGGAGTTGATACCAATGTTGGTTGGGTTCTTTACTTACAAAATTGCTACATTCTTTCAAGCTATAGAAGAAGCCATCTCCATTTCTACTCAAAAGACCGATGTGGAGGATTCGGGTTCAACGTAGAGGCACCAATTTGAGTCTATATAACAAGTTAGATTGTTCTGTGTGAATCATCTCGAGACAAAGGCCAGTCAGTGATTATTTCAGAGTCAAGTGTTGTAAGAAAATGTATTTAATTCACCAAAGTAAAATCTGAAAAGAACTAAGAAACTCATAAATAAACTCATTCATAGCAGCAAATTACCAACCAAGAGATAACTTAACGTAGAAAGCAAAATGCAGCAAGAAAAGAAGAAAGACTACTAAAAGTACTTAAGCATAAGGGAAGTAAAGCATTGAGAGTTGTTAACTGTAATTCTGAAATCTTCAGACCAAACCAGGTCCAGTGTTGGTTTGAGTGTAATCTTCATCAAGTCTTCCTTCGTAAACATAACCGAACTTCTCACAAAACTTCTTAATCTCTTCGACATCTTTCTCAGAGCAAGTATTATCGGAAACAACAATTGTCGTTTCGTTCTCTCCGGCTTTGTATTTGGTAATTGCTCGATGACTCGTAACAACAATCTTCACGACCTTGTCGTCTCCAAAAGTAGTGCAAGATATTACTTTCGCTTCCATTTTTTTTCTTTTTGCTTTTGCATAGGAACAAGAATAAGAGTGATGGATGATTTATATAGAGAACAGTCATGTAACTGTTAATGGTGGAATCATGAAACATACATGCATGTAAAAAGTAAAAACTGAAAATGGACCACAAGACTATTTCTGTATGAACAATAAAGTTGAATCCAAGAAATTGCTTCATTTTGCATGACTCATGTTCCCACTTCTTGTGTCTAGAAATAGTATTATACCACAACCAACTATCTAACCCTATATCTAAGTTAAAATTGATCTAGAACTCCGGAAATCAGATTAAGAAAGAGAAGATGCAAATAATGTTAAGGCACCATCTCCCATTGTTGAAATGCTAGCTTATGAAATGATATCTTATTATGAAGTACGTGTTACGTGGTTTGCCTTAGTTATTACTTATAATAAACTTAAAGATGATCCGTTGTTTATACGTAACTATCATTTTTCTCATAAAATATTTCGTATCATTTTTCTCATACGTTGAAATGATATCTTATTATGAAGTACGTGTTATGTGGGATATTTTATTTACAGTCTAGACTCTACTACTTTGTTACCAAATGTTTATTTGTTCATATTTTTTACTTCATTTTAGTTTTCTTCTTCTTTTCAAGCATGGTCATAATCCAATAAAAGCTGTAAGATTCTCAGGTTATCTTACTAACATAGATTAAAGAGATGCAACAACTAATTAATGTGTTGACTCCACAAGTGAACTCACAATCGAGCAAGCCTCTAAGTATTCTTCACAATTTGGGCGTTCTTGAGGCTTTGGCCAACAACAGCATCAGCTCCTGGTTGGGTCTGAGAAATGTACTCATGATAGAAACGATATTAATCAACACAAATATCGAACCTGAAAGCGAACCTTCTTGCCCAGAAGATGGTACTTATATGCTTGTTTGATTGTAGTTTCTCTCCTAACTGGAGTCAGTTTATGGACCCTTTATTTGCATTCAAGACTCCAAGTGATGGCATATGGTTCCATGATGGTGATCTCTACAACAACATTTCTGGAAAGTAGAACCTACTTCATCAAAGAGGCAAGTCAATTTTTGTTTATTTTGCTTTCATGTTTTGTAGCTGCCCAAGTTTTCTTTCTCAGAGTGTATATTCTCTTGAATTCTTGATGATTTACTGTATTCCTGAAAACCAAAGAATTGATTTCAAGAAAGCAAACACTACACCGGATTTAATGGATGGCATTGATTTCAAGAAAGCAAACACTACAGGGATCTAATGGATGGCACAGAGCAGAGAAAGTAATCACTATAACTTAGCACAAAGTTAATCTCTAGAAACTTGGAAAGAGTACTGTATCTTGTACATAGAGTTGGCATCTAGTTAATCTGAATAAATTAAGGCCATCTGCAAGTTCTTAAAGTTAATACGAACATCATAAAAAAAATTTCAGAGTTGCCTGTCTTTGATTTGGTTGGTGATGATCATAAAACAACCAACTTCCTTGGAAGAACGTTCTATATCTCAGGCTCAAGAAAATCATTGAAATTCATAAAGCCATTTCTTAACTCATGCTGACTGAACTTTTCAAAAGGCAACATCCAACTATTTCAAATCCTCCGAGAACTTTGGTCATCCATTGTACCTGAAGAAGATAAAGACAGTCTTAGTTTGCGTAGGTAATCATATACAGTATTTCTATTTCTGTCCTAGCTTATATATCCTGAAACCTCTCACTGTTTCTAACAGCGAAGAATCTTGCTCGATCGTCTAGTGCAGTTATTACTCTTTTCTTAAAAAGTTCTTGTTTATCATTTGTTTCTCCTTATTTACTGAACCGTCACTGTCCCTGAATCTCGTCAGTTTGGACCAATGAAACTCCCCATTTCACATATTGAGACCAAGATAAGAGAAAAGAAAAGAGAAAAAAGTATTGTCGTGATTCATATGACCTCAACGACGCTAATTAAGCTCGCTGGCCACAACATCCCTTCAGAAAGAAAAACCTTGGTCATTGCTATCAGCTGGAATAAACCTGAAGAGTTTAGGTCCGAGAGGTTCTTTGAAGAAGAGGAGGCGCACGTGGAAGCGAGCGGTAATGACGGTATGTGCAGTTTGTCCAAGACCAAATATATTGAGTGTGGCTTATAGTTACCCTCGTAATTGGAGTTGTTAGTTTAGTGAACATTTCTTTGAATTATCAATCTGGACCATGGTTCCATTTTACTCTTTCTAAATGTGTCAATTGACAGCATGTTTGTGGATCGTTACATGAAAATTACAATCAAATATACACAAGCAAGGGCCATAGAGGGATTAACCTGTTTCACCAACATATGAGAGAAAAGAAAAAGAAAAGCATATTAGAAGTCATTGTGTTATTATGTTTTGCTTTTTGAACATCTTAGCAAAGAGAAAGAATGAGTAAATGAAAGACATAAATTATGCTCTGTAAACCGAGTCTGATAATCATATTATTGTTTTCTCCTACAAATTAGTCATTGATTCGCTTCAACTGCGGCAAGTCTCGACATGTGTTCATCACATGGAAAGCTTTTCTAACTCGCTTTGTCGTTTCCTCTTGCCTCCTCCTGCAGGTTGCTCGATTTGCAATAAACTTGGAACATAAGCACACACATCACATGTGGCGGCATATACTTTCGTAATACTCTTTCTCAAAAACCATGGCGGTTTTCTTCTCCTCGTCAATGAAGAAACTCTCAGTTCTAAACGGAACCATTTTGCCAAATTCCGTTTCAATTCTCAAAAACTTGCTCCAAGACACCTCTTCGACACCACTCTTGTTTGTAATCCATATTTCAAGCTCATATGGATTTCTTCGATGTGGTTCGGAGAAGTGATATAAAGCCGCAAGCTTCTCTTCTCTAACGCAATATAGAGCCATATCGTTATGTTCATCCGGAAGAGGCAGAAGCGGCCCAAATCTCTCTCTTGTAAAATCAAAACATATCATGATGGCGTCTTTTGAGTTCCTATCTTGAACATGCCAATAAGTGTTTAGACAGAGACGCCACTTCTAAAAGTCATTATCATACGGCAGTGTGGAGTGACATCAAGAGTTGTCCATAAACCGGTGTCAAAACAATGTTATTGAATCAAACACTGTATGCACTTCTCAGTTATAAGAATATCTCTCTTATTAATAGCCTTACAAACTTATCAATACTAAAGCTTTCTCAAACTCTCGACAATTACTTATATAGAGGAGATAACAACAAATCTCTTTTGATAACTCTTAATCCTTTTACACTTAACATATATTTAGATAACTCCTAATATATTCTAATCCTAATTTCTCCTATATTAGATAACGCTTCATTTTGCAACAAGGGTTTTCTGTTTCTCTGATATCTTGCGACTAAAGGCAGAGGGCTATGTATATATATAACAATTGAAAACACAGAAACTCTAAATGAAGCTGGGCCAATCATGGGTGGGCTTCAGAATCTAGTATGATGGTAAACAATCGAAAGTTGTTAACTGTAATTCTGAGATTTTTGTTGTCCCAAAAAAAATAATAATAATAATTCTGAGATTTTCAGACCAAACCAGGTACGGTGTTGCTTTGAGTGTAATCTTCGTCAAGTCTTCTCGCAAGTATCCTCGGAATCAACAGTTGCCGTTTCGTTTTCTCCGGCTTTGTATGGCGTCGGTTGCTCGATGATTAGGAACAGCAATCTTACCGACTTAGTCCTTCCCAAAAGTAGTGAAAAGTAAAATTCGCTTTTCCCCTTTTTCTTTAGGTTTGTTACTCTGCTTTTGCATAGGAACAAAAAAAAAAGAAGAGTGATGGATGGATGGATGAATGACGAAAATACAGATAAAAGAGCTCTTTATTTTTCCCAAATAAGAATAGCATACATTACATATGTGTATATATATAAATATATATCTATATTTTCTTGAAATCGACCAAAATGCTCTGCAAAAACCAAAATAAAAAACACTGCCTGTGAGACCATGAATCACACCATAGTCGCTGCTTGTTATTGTCTACATTTGGTGCCTCTATCAAAACTGAACTAAGAATTTCTTTCATTGGAGCCTTGAAGCTCTCATGATCTTAAACGTTATGCCACTCAGGCTAATCTAGAGCAGCGATCTCAAGAAGCTGGGGTACTTTTTGAGCTAAAACATCTTGGGCTCATATCCCCCACAGAGAAGTGGTGCTAACACAGTGTGTACTCACAATCGAGCAAGCCTCGAAGTATCTCTTCACAATTTGGGCGCTCTTGAGGCTCTGCCCAACAGTCTACAGAGAAAATAGGGTAACATTTACTTAGACTGTAACAGCTGAATATTATGAGAGATTAAACGAAAAGGATCAATCAGATGTTCTTGAAACTATGGTGTTTAACAACATTGAACCTGCAATTAGTTTGCTGAGTGGACCATCAGGAATATCAAGACGCGACCGTTCATGCGCAACAGCAAAGATAACCTAAGAAGCAAAATTTCATCAATCAATCAAATTCACATGCAAAATGTTTAACCCTGGAAGAAGTGGAGAAATGTTAGAGAATGAACATCGCTACTAGAATCATGGCACAGCATACTGTACCTTCTCAGGTGGAACACCTTCCCATGGTTTACGTAAAGTTGAAAGCTCCCACATTATGACCCCAAGGCTAAAGATATCACATTTCTCAGTAAAAGGTTCGTTGCGAATGAGTTCTGGAGCCATCCACTCTGGTGTACCAGCAGATGAAGTGTCCTTCATGTTTTCATCAGTCATTATTCTCGACAGCCCAAAATCACAGATCTTGACTGTCCAATGTTTGTCCACGAGACAGTTGGCACTTTTTAGGTCACGATGAACTATCTTCATCCGGTGTATGCACATCAAGCCCCTTAAGGATCCAAATAAAAGAACAAAACAGCATGAAATACACATATGTAGCTTGAAAAAAATCATCTAGGGAAAGATGTAAGAAATGCCTAGAATAAATAATGTATGACTCTGATCCTTGTTTCGTAAGTAGAAGAGTGTAACTGAACCTATCTTTACTTAATGGATGCCATTATCGCTTCACTAAGATATGTTACTTAATAAGGAGCGCTAATATTTAAAAGAAAGATGACATAATAAGCCACAAGTATAGTCAATGGTGCACCCTAATGTACATCACTGTTCATGCTTTCTGCATGCCATTCTGCTAATGCTCAGAGATTCACAGACCATGATCCACACTTTGAGCATCAACGGCAGAAAAGGAACAAAAAAAATTGGTAACACTATAAGCAAGGGCAAGCTATGTACCTGCAGATGTCTCTTAGCATCCTGAGCCTTCGGTGCCAGCTAAGTTTCTTCTTCTGGCCACTCATATGGATCAAGTAATACAAAGATCCAAGCTCCATGTATTCCGTGATCATGGATAAGCGTGGAGGTTTTGTGCATGCACCCAGAAATAGAACAACTGCAAAAACATAGATCACAAAATGTCTCCACAAATTACTTAATAGACAAGAGAAAGCGAGAGATTTTGAGGGAAAAAATATTACCATTTGGGTGGCGAACACGGCTGAAGAGCGAACCGCAGATGCCCGAGTAAACATGCAAAGCCATTAGTAGATGTACGCAAGGATTGATCCAAGAATGACCAAAAATTTGGTAACAAGATACCTGAGAATCGATATCTCATTGCAGAAATCTTCCATGTTTTCGGCAGTAAGATCTTGCTCCAGAAACAATTTGATTGCAACATCTGTTCCATTCCACACTCCACGGAAAACTTCACCAAAAAATCCTAGATGCAAAACATAAGACAATGAATCTTTACACTACAATGCTTGATCAATTAAAGAAGAACTCAAAGCTGCATTGTCCATATCAAAGGTAGCTGTAAATTTAGAGCAGCTTACCAATCCCCACCCGAGTTCCAACAGTCAGCTCTGAGAAGTCAATGTCCCATTCTTGATAGGGTAACAAAGGCTGGTTCTGCAATGTGGAAGACTCAACCACTTTATTCCACGTATCCTTCACGGCAAAATCTGAAGGCCCTCTTCGTCCAAATCCTTGACTCCTGTAACCATGAGGAGATGATGGCAACGACATTGTCTTCTTAGAATTTAACTCATCATCAAGATGGAGACCAGACACCTGGGAAAGCACAACCGCAAGCACAATAATTTATAAAGGTACGAGCCAATAGATTCAACGTCTCAGTGCAATGACCTTCTGGAGAAACTCAGAAGTCTAGCTCGTTAAGCAATGGGAAGAGAACTAATACAACACAATAGTCACTCGTACTAATAAAGATCCCCAACTTACATTGTTATCGATACCTGAGTTGTTTCCATCCTCTCGGCCATGCAAGAGACGGGTTTGCTTTGATTTCTCATACATTTCTCGTACAGCGCTTCAAAAAATTAGTGACATCAGAGTCAATACAAAAGTAGGTCATAAAACCGCAGCTAACTCTTCATGAGTACTTGCTCACAATTCTCATTACCATTATCACAATGTTCGAAGGATTGCTATTAAATGGCTTAAAGCTTTTATGGCAATGAGAGTGAAGAAATAGTTCCATGTTAATCATATCAGTATATCTCCATCTTACAGATACCTAAGCATCTAAGAGTTTGGAGATATGCCAGCTGTTAAGATAATTGTAGATTTCAAAATTACCTTACAACTTAGATTGACAGAATAAATTCGAATATAAAGCCTTTAATATGCAAGGTGATAATTACAAAAATGCTGCTAAACGATGAAAGGAGAAACAATGCACACGGGTGAAAATACAAACCTTGCAATGTCATCCCCAATCTCTGGTGTGATCCTGAAACTTCGCCGTCTAGTTTTACGAATTTCTGATGTGGATGAACTGTTTGACAGCTAAAAAATATTAAAAATTGCTTGCAAAGATGCACAGCCAATTAAATATACATATTTGCTCAGGGCATGTAGCAATAGTCCGATCAGAATTCAGACAAACAATGCAAGATTAGAAACGTAAAATATCACTGCGTCGGAGTGAAATGAAAAAGACGATAATTGATACTTGAGCTGCCGTAATAATATAGAGAAAATATGCAACATCTAGCATAGACTAATCCTTGAGATCTATTTGTCCAATGCATTACCCCAGAAGCAACGTATGAGGCTATGGTTGCAGACCCTAATCTTTTCATTGGTTCCTTGGAAAGGCTACACTCTCTCTTGGGTACTAAATTCATGTAAGTTTACTTATGAAAACTAAGTACAGTGGTTACCGGTTGGCTGATAGAAATCTCAAATCTCAGAACCCGAATTTCTATAGAGCCAACAGATATCCACTGGATTACTCTCATAAGTAACAAAGGATAAGGGAAAGTAAAAAATTTACATGAATTTAGTACCTAAGATAGAGTGTAGCCTTTCCAAGGAACCACCCATGAAAAGCTTAGGTTCTGCAACCACAGCCTCATACGTTAATTTTAACAGATGAGAGCAAATACGCAAAATCTACCAAAGACTACTTGTATAAGCAACGTAACTAGTACTGGCATGTCCAGACAAACATGCCAACTATATGTGTAGGAAAGGCTGAAGATTTTGGCATATACTAATATAAAAATGAGTTACCTTGAAGGAGATGCGTCACCCGTGTAATCCCTACATGAATTTCTGCCAGTACTCAACATTGATCGTCCACGTGATCGCATAGATGGGTGTTCAGGGCTGCATATGTAACAGATTGCCGACTTTTATCAGTTAAGTATAAAGAAAGTAAAGGAAACTCTTGAAAGGCACACTTCAAATAACTCTTACAGAACCGCTAATCAAATTGGCCCAGAGAGATTTTTATCAAGAGGTTTTGTATACAGAAGCACCAAAAAGGAGAGAAATAGTAACTCTTCATTTTCCAACTCATTACTATATCTAGAGACAATAAGAGGTTGTATCAATGTAATAATTAGTTAATTTCTTTTCTATTAACCATAATCCAAGCCAGAAACAGCACAACAATACCTCGAGCTTGCTGTTCTCTGTTCAGCAATCACTTTTCTGCGGCTACGTCTCCAGAAGACAGTGGCAATATTTGGTTCACTATGCGAGGTGTTACTGAATGAAAAAAAAAGCACATCCCTATTATAAACTCATTATTGTAGTGACTCCAGTATACAACTTGTCAGAAATTTATGTAACAGTTACCTCAATTTTCTTTCAATAGCTGTAGCAGGTCTAAGCATCAAATTATGCAATGATGCATTTGGATATCCTTCTAACTTCCGATGAAATTGAAGATTTTCATCTTTTTCTGTACTGTAACATAGGAAAGGATATATCACTCCAGGGAAAGCATATCACAAGAGATGTGTCTAGAATGATCTGACTGTAATATGCTTTAGAAAGAAAACCAAACAACTGAAGCCGACCTATCGAGATCTCTTCTCTCGTATAAAGGACTATTTGGCTCCAAAGGTGAGTCACAAGAGTCGTTTTCTGCAGAATCACTCTCTCCAGAAGGTGTGATGTGTGACATGAAAATTGCCTTGGCTGATCGAGGCACCAACTGACCAGGAAATCGAATTAGATCAACTAGTAGTTCGACGGAATTCATCACAACTATAACAGACATGTGTTTGTTAGAGTCCATGCAATCCACAGTCCCATCGTTAGGCAGACCCTGCTCACGTGAATCAAAAGAGAAGGCAAGTTGATTTGTAAGAGACATATAGCACAAAATTATAGAAAACAATAAAAAATGAAACTGAGGCTCACCACCACGAGCCGACTTTCAAGTCCTACAGTATCAGCCAGAACTTTGAACAGGATTGCCCGAGCTCGACAGCACCCACGCTTAATTTGGCCAAGCAACTGAGCACCATGGTTTTCAAACAAGAAGGCATTTTCCTCCAGAGCAAGTTTTGAAGGGCTTTCCAGTGTAGGACGTTTGTAAAAGTCAGATACCTGTTTGAGGAGAATGGATTTTATACCCAAACTAGGAGAACATGCAATGCAAAACTGTGACAAAGAGAGAAGAGTCGTTACAGAATTCCTACCGTTCCAGCTATTTTCTTGATCACCAAAGCGGGATTTGAGCCGCTGACAAGTGTAGTGATCAACTGTTTTAGCATTGCGAGCTTCTTATCTTTTTGAAAATCAACAAGAATGACTTCAATTCTGACACCTTCCTCTCCCAAAGCATGAAGCTCACTCGGAGTAGGTAGTCTATTATATAGCTCCTTTACTCTCTTGTCCTGCAGCAAAAAAGTTGACATCAGAAGCCAGGAAAGACATCAAAGAAATAAGAAAATCATGGAAGTGAACATATCGCTCACCGGAACAACAGAGTAGAAACCATTAGGAATCGGTTCAGAAAGCATTCCGGTATCCCAAAGATGCTGTGATGCTCTTTGACCTGGAGAGACATCCTGGTCTACACTTGTAGGGGACTCCCTAACCAAACCTCCTTCACCTTGAGATTCAAAAGAGAGTGACTTAACCCTCTCGGCAAGTTCTGAAGATCCCTGCTGTGAAGTGCTTGATTCATCTCGTTTCTCTTCCATCTTTTCAGATATTTTTCTTCTGTAGGAATGTTATGTATATCACTATTATAACCATCTCTTTACCCCATAAGAGGCTTTCTATATCGAGAACAATGCTCTGACTGGTGTAGAATTTGACCCATCAGCTCTTGTTTCTGCACTAAATGAGAAAAAGACATGTGACCTTGTAAGACAGAGAAATTAGCTGAGGAAAAAAACGTGAAACTGAGAGGGAAAAACAAATAAAAAAGCTCAGCAGACAGCAAAGAACATAAGCTATAAACTAAGTTTTGTCTGCTCACCGGATTGGTTTAAAAATGAGCAAACCAAGTAAAGCAACTTTATGTCATCAATTCGTTATTACACCCACATTGGCCCACAAGAATTAATATCACAAAGATAAAATAAATAAATAAAAGATTCGAGAATAACCTCAAACAATCCGCATTAAACGTACAATTCATCGGCAGAACAAACAAAATTTGAAGAATCAAATTATCACACATTGATCTATCTAGTCATGGAGAAGCTAATAATCATCATGATAAGCACAACACAGAATGCAAATTTACATTACACTATGAATCTTCAATCTACGATGACTCTCTCTAACAAGACTACTACTGAAAACCTCGTTATCTCCAAATTAATCAAATAAAACCAACATTACATATACAAGCGGAGAGAAACGCATTTTATCGATATAGTAATCTTATTTTATGCAGATCCGTGACGAGTAACGAATTAAACAAATCGAACACCAACCTAATTCGATTTAATGGAAAGACGATCAAAATGCAATCGAATCGAGGAGATAGATTGTATAGAAACAATGCGAAAAAATGATATTAAATATTCGTTGAAATGAGGAAAGATCGAGGAGAATCGATTATACCGAAGATAACAATGAGGACGCAGAGCATATCGGAGCGAGGAATGAAGGAGAGAAAGACGAAGACGAGAGAGAGAGAGAGGAGGTGGGTCACGTGGGAAGGAGGGAGATAGTGAAGAAAGATGGAGGGAGAGGTCACGTGACTTTTTGGGAGTACGGATCGAAGAATGGGACCCACTTTTAAAGATATCCAGCTGGCGATGGGCTGTTGGGCCTCTCGACTGTCTCTCAGATTTCATATGCTTCCAAGTCAATGGCTGTTCCTATTGGACCCTACTTTATTTATTCGTACGTTACTCTCTGTAAATATTAGTACTATATGAGTTTTTTTTTTCTCTTTGTAAGTGGGTTTGACGAATGTATTAATTACTCTTTCTGTTTAAGTGAAAATGAAAAGTTGTAGTAATTATGAAAGAAAAAAAAACAGTTATGATATATGATTATCAGGAACAAAAGATAAATGTTGAAATGAAATGCATAATATTCTGAATTTCTGAACACTATGAGCTTCAGATTCCTATGATAATGTAGAAAAATGAAAGGTACTAGTCTGTACGAGTGTACGACTAAGACGGACGACAGTGAGAAACTGTCGGCAAAGGACATCAAACAAATTGACGCACGTGCGAGATGAGACCACACGAATCTTACCAGTGTATAATCGTCCTCCATGAGTAGACTTTTATGTATCTTTGATTATTTTTATGGATACTTTGAATACCGATTTTTGGGACAATGAATTGGTCACAAATGTAGTTGAACCACGGTTCCTATATTTTTAAGGGGCAGTTATGCTTTTCTTTTGTTTCTTAATTTGTTGACATAGCATCCCTTGTGACTTGTGTAAGCTCATAACAAAATTGGACGATATATATTCTTACATCGCTAATGCTATGCCTATCCACCATGCTCTTCAGTCAAAATTGTCGATGACACGTTACCATCTATCCTTAAGCCTTTTTACCATAAATTTGAAGATTCAGTAATTATTTTTTTGGAAAATTACAATAAAGTTGATTTCTTTTTGTTTTTGCATAACGGTTATCGTATACAAGGGAAAGATCGTTGTTTTGAATTTGACAGTATATATAAATTTTTCGCTTGTCGATTAATTTATGTTGGCAAAGGCTAATTACGAATATTAGCAAGAAAAAGAAGCTTATTATGAAAGGGAAAATATAATTCAGCTTGGGCCCGAAGTGCCTCAGTTCCTGTGGCCCATTGCAAAGTTATTCTCAAACCCAGATACAATCACCCTTTATTATTTAAAAACATTAAACTACACGTTGCGATCGATACAAAACAAGTAGGATTAGCATAACGTTTTATTTGAGTTTGGATGTACCATGAAGTCTATTATATGGTATCCTTCTAATTATGTTTACCAGTTAAAAGATAAGAATTATGCTAATGATTTCATTTTTTTTTCCTATCACCTGAAAGTCTGAAAGTAGAGGAATAACTTTATTTTTATTTTTAACCGTTATTTTACCAATCACTGAAATTTTTTAAGAAAAAAAGAAAACGAGATATGGGTAAGTAAGAGAAGCAAACGAACGTGACGTATATTATTGTCTTCATCTCCTTGATTTTATATGCGTATTGATTGCTTATCCGTAGATGATTCGACCATTTAATATTTTTATAGGTCATTGCTGGATTTTTTCAAAAAAAATGCATCACACTAGAATAATTTAATTGTCTAGTTAAAAGATGAAAGGATTGCAAAACAAAGCAATCGGACTAGCATCTCACATCTGAATTACATATCCGAGTACTTGACGTTCGTAAAATTTTCCAAAGCCATGGATAAAAAAAAATCAACGATTGGACCATTAGTTGTTTATTACGTACAATAATTACATATACAAATTTCATCGTAGGTTTTTTAAAAGTTGAGACTATTTAACCTCTAGAATGTCCTTATCGATTAGTTATAAAACAATTAGACCAATGATTTTGATTTAGTAGTTGAGTCTTCTTAAAAAAATTGTTATGGCGTATCACTTTGGGCGGTACTGTGATACTCACCTGATATTCTCAACTTATTATTATTCGAAACTTAATTTGTAGAAACTCAGTTTTCTAATATAAAAAAACAATCATACGTTTGAAAGTAAAAACATTCCAGATATATAAGTATGTTATTAGTAGGCTCGGATTACGAAAGAAATTTTGGTTGTGATAAATGGACCATTAGACCAGTTACGTCGGTCATATATTCGATGATTACTTAAATGTGTGTGTCTTTTTGTAATTTTAATTGAGCAACTTCCCGTCACGGATTCCGCACGTCAATAAATACCAAATACAAAATAAAAGTAACCGATGACCACACTCACATGATTTAATGACGAAAGAATGGAGATCTGATGACTGTATTAAGTACCCCATGTCCTTGCAATTTTATAAAATAAAGTACTAGAAATAGGCATCTTCTGAATAGAGTTGTTTTTATCGATCCCATGAAACTCATTAAAAAGAGTATGACTAGTTCAGAATTCAGATCTTGACTAGCTACCAAAAAGAATGGTAGAGGTGAATAAATTTTGTTTGTCACGAACTTGGATTTTTGGACTCATAATAATAATAAATCAAATAAAAACAATTTTCCGAAATCAAGATTGTAAAGTAACGTATCATTAGTTGGAAAAGAAAAGGTAACGTATCATATATCTACACTCCCCAAGTCCCAATGTTGGAAAAAAAAAGGTTCCTTTCTTTCTTGTTTTGGTCACTAGTGGTTTATTTATTTATAAAAATATTTTTGACAACTTAGCAGCTGCTATATTCTTCTATTTTTTTTCCTCCACTATATATTCTCTCCTTCATTATTAAACAAATCATTGCACTTTTGTTATTTGTTTTTATCTTTGTATTGTAAGTTGGATCTGTTCCCTTAACTCATTCACAAGTTTTGAATGTATGGAATTGGATTTATCGATACTATTTTTTTTGTTTTGAATATGTGTTTACAATATGCAACAAAACTGTTGTACCTTTTTTATATATATATCCTAAGATCCAACTATTATTATCAATTTTAAAAGATCAAAATGCTAAGAAATGTATAGTTCTCTCGTTGCCAATATACCTTACCCGAAGAGATTAGTATATACTTATCGTCCCATCTTGTATCATAGAAAAGCTAAAGAACACCATGTGGTTGTTATCCACTTTTATTCATTGTTTTCCCCAACCATTCATAAATAAATCTAAAAAAAATCTCTGAAATGTCCAATAAATCATGCATGCCTACTAAATTCCCCCTATTATACGAAGCACATGATATGGTCATCAAAAAAGTATGTTGAGAACTTGATAGAGACACAAGGGAAAGGTAAACTAGTGTGAACCAAAAAAAGAAGAAAAAATGAAATTCCATTTTAAGCTTCACTAAATTAATCAACATGAATTATTATTATAGTATAAAATTTATTTTTTAATTTTTAAAGAATGGGAAAATTGACGCAGACTAATAAAGAGAAAGACGAAATACGAATATGACAACCTCATTTATATTCCTTTTATCACACCACACCACCTCTCTTCATTATTATTGTTTGGCTTCTCTCTTCAGATTAGCTAGTCATCTTCTCTAATAATCTCTCTCCTTTCTCTCTGTCTCTTCAATCCCGCGTTTTCTCACTGGTAATCTCACTTCCTCCTCTTTCTCTCTCTCTATATGTGTATAGTACTTTCTATATGTACGTGTATATTTTTCTCTCTGTGTCGTCTTCTTCTTCTTTGAGTTATGTTGTCACACAAGAAACAAGTTTTCAAATTTCATGGAAGCTGCTTTTCTTTACTCTGTTTCTTGAAAAAAAAGAAAAACTCAATCTTTAACTTAGATTTTTTTTTTTTTTTTTTAATCTCTGTTCGTGTACTTTATACACAGTGAGTACGTATATGTATCTACGTATTAATGGCAGATTTCGATTAGAAAGAAGAAAAAAGATTTGATTTCTTTTTTCATTTGTTACTCTAGTTTTTCTGATTGACTTGGATTCATAAATGATGGGCTCACGCGTATACATTTGAAGCTGTGTTTTGTGGGGTTTATATTCTTGTGGGGTTTTTAAATATTAAATCTTTTTTACTGCCAGAAGAATATATATTTTGACAAAGAAAGAAAAATCTGGATAAGTTTTCAAGAAGCTGAGAAGCACAACTTGTGTATCTTCATCATCATATAGTTTCTTGGTACAACGACCATCAAAGCAACTAAACACATTCCTCTGTCTTTCTCTCTCTGACTATTAAGTTTTGATTTTGGGTTTCGAATTTGAAGTTTCTGTGACATTTGTGATAGTATTGGCTTAGACTCTTGTCAAGAAAGAACAAAGGTGTTACAATAAGAGGTTTATGCAACGTACGTGATGTTTGAAGTTATTGCGAATCTTCTAACGATGAAATTTGATTATTGCAGTAACGACTGATTTTTTTTCATGTTAATGGGGAGCTTGACGATGGAAGAGAAGCAATTGGATTTCAACCGCCCGCTTATATCCGTTAGACGTCCTGCACAAGCTTCAGAATCTGAGAGCAAAACAAGATCTTGTGATTCAGTGACCAACAAGATTCCTCCTTCTTCTCCACCGGTTTACAAGTCTGATATTAAGTCAGGTCCTGTTAGGAATCCAGGAACTGTCCCTTTCCAATGGGAACATAAGCCGGGAAAGCCAAAAGACGAAAGGAAACCGGATTTACAAAGTTTTGCTGAGCCACATTTCGTGCCAAAGCTTCCTCCTGGGAGAGTTAAGAACGGTAGGGAACGAGAAGAGTTAGTGAAGAAACCTGAAACTAAAGCTACTCATGTGGATAAACATCATGTGGAGGATGCAAAGAGTTCTACTTCTCGGTATCATGATGATAGTGATGATACTTATCTTGATGCACATGATACGCTATCGAGATCTGAGTCATTTTTCTTCAACTGTAGTAATGTTAGTGGTCATGGGACGCTAGTAGAGCCATTTGGAACCTTATCGAGTGATAGGCAAACTCAGGATCTAATGATGGGGAGATTCTTGCCTGCAGCTAAAGCCTTGACTTCAGAAACACCTCCTCCACATCTTACTAGAAAACCGCCTAAACCAGAGGAACCGGCGAGGCAGATGACCAAGAAGGTAGTGGCGGTTAAGGAGAAACAGAACAAAGCTGAGCAAAATCCATATCGGTTTCGTCATTCGCCTGATCAAGAAGATGAAGATGGAAACATGAGCAGCATGATGGCTTCTGGTGTTTGTGGATTAGTCCCTCAGATTTGCTTGAGAAGCTCTTTTGGAGTATTGAATCCGGTTCCATCTGTGAGAATGCAGGCACAGAGAGCTGTTTCTGTTCGTCGTATGCGTTCTAAGTATCAAGATTCTACAACACATTGTAATGAGAACCAGAGCAAGGTACTTGTTAACCTCTCCTTCTCGCTGCCTTGTTCTTCATTCCATTGGGAGTTTTTTCTTATCATATTTCTTTCTTTTTTTCTCTACAGAAAACAAATGAAACTGTGAATGAAGATAAGAGGAAGTTGAAACTTAATGGATCAGTTGCACAAGGCGAGTCATTATCAGTATCTTCTGTTCCAGAAGGAAAGGAAAAAGTCAAAAACTCTTGCAGCATCAGTGCCACTTCGCGCACAAAAGTCAGCAAAAACTTTGGTGAGCTCTTGGCTAGTAATGATAATACATGGAAACCTTCGTCCGACGCTCTTGTGGCCGAGAAAACTCTGTATGTAGACACTGTGCATTCAGTAGACAAGAAGGTACAAGAAGAGTCCAAGCAGCAATGTTTATTAAAAGAGTATCCTTCAGTAGATGTTGATGTTCCTATTAAGGAAGATGTTCAGAACTTGACTGGACCTGGTGGAGAAGCTATCTCGCAGCCTAAGACCACGGAGCAAATGAATGCTAACAGAGATGAGGATTGCATTGAATTCTCAAGTCGAAAAGTTGAAGAATGTCCTGATCAAGCTATTGTTGCACTGCCAAAATCCAATGTGGTAGTAGAGATTACAAAGGAGAAGGTTGATCTTGAAGTCAAATTGCAGCAGAGAAACACAACGAATCTTGAAAGTTCCCGGCTTCATCATCGTTCGGCTTATCACATTGTTCCTCCACCACCATTACCAAAAGCTCCTTCAGATTCTTGGTTAAAGCGTACTTTGCCAACAATCCCATCAAAGAACAACTCTTTCACATGGTTACAGTCTCTTGGCACTGATAATGATAATCAATTCACCAAGATTAATCAAGCAAATCCCAAGTGGGAAACTATGGTCAAAACCTCCAATACACAACAAGGGTTTGTGTGCTTCTCCAAGGTAAACAAAGGCGTCTTAATTTTCAAAGTCAATGCTTAGTTGGCCAATTGTATTTTGTTTTTAGCGAATTGATTAGCTTACTTGTTGAACATGTTTTGGTCTTTCAGGAGACACTCAACCCCATACCAGAGGCATAGCAAGACCAAATAAAATATCTCACTGGTGGTAATGCAGTAACTGTAAATTTTCCACACCAAATTACTCGTAAATTTCAACAATAAAAAAGGGATGAGCCAATAAAGTTTGGGGTTTTTTGTTCATCTTCCGAGTTTTCTCTTTAATGGTATGTGTAATTGTGTAAATCTGAAATAAAAGGTTCCTAAAAAGAGAAAAGCTATGGAGATAATTGTCTCAAATATTGTCTTGCTGAAATGATGTACAGCTCATGTTAACAGAGATTTTGTGGCAATAATACTCCATAATTCCACGTGAGACTGTTTCTTTTCCGTTCTTTATATATTCTTTACTAGTAGTAGA
The DNA here is from genome assembly GCA_900406495.1 of Sisymbrium altissimum. Classification (NCBI taxonomy): domain Eukaryota; kingdom Viridiplantae; phylum Streptophyta; class Magnoliopsida; order Brassicales; family Brassicaceae; genus Sisymbrium; species Sisymbrium altissimum. The sequence continues at coordinate 16,930 of OVBI01001303.1, read as the reverse complement.
CCTTTTTTGTTTTTTTTTGCACTAGAAAGGAAACCTGAAACTGCAGAATTGAATTGAATATGGTGACTTAAATGGTTACTAGAACAATTATTGAAACAATTTTTGGTGTGAGAAATTCAAATATCATCCTCTTTATAGAGTCATGGAAGGATCAAATATGTTATATGTATCAAGAGAGAGTAAAAGATAAATAAAAATAAAAATAATTAGAGAGAGAGGTTCATTCATCAGCTAGATAGACATGAAAGAAGCTGCCGCTTTCGGCCATGTTTTGTTGATCTTCATCATTCTTCTGTCTTTATCATTTGTATCAATGGCGGTTTTCGCTTGCTCCAAAAAGAAGAAAAAGAAGAAATCCTGTTGTGGTGGCTGTTNGTGGTGGCGATTGTCTAGGAGGAGGCGGTTGTGGTGGTGGTGGTGGTGGTGGTGGTGGTGGTGGAGGTTGTTAGTATTACACAAGTGAGATATCTATCTTGGTCTTTAGTGAGTTTCTTTGGTTTTAACTACTAATCCGAACGTATCGGAACATTTAGGCATAAATAAGCACAACGTGTGCATAGTCGTTTTATTATTATGCTCAAAGATATGACCAATAGCAATATCTATTATATGTAGTATCGGATCGGATTCTTGCATCATCCTATTATCAGTAATATGCTACCTTAATAGTTCTATCGTTTGTACTTCACTATATCATGTATAACATAATGCCGATTTTTCTTGTATTTTCTTACATCAGAACATATTTCATTCAATAAAATTGTAACCGAGAACAATTGTTAAGTTTCTCCTTCTCAACCCATCAGAATTATCCAAATGAATGAGTACTAAAATCAATAATTGCATAAGGAACTTCATATGAAGAGGTTTTACTGGCTATAAGATTGGCACATTGGTTGTCTCCCTTTGAAAATGATGGTTGGCCGAATGAATCTTCTTATTATAAACTTTAAGCCTTGAACATTCTCGAGGTTCATCTCGTATTCTGAACTTGACTATTGTTTCATTGATTTTAAAGACATCGATCTGAATTTTTTTTTTATCTCCTAACAACCATATCGTATTTGACGATTACATATATTTTTGGTATATGTGGAACCGGAAAAAAAAATTTCCTTCGAAAAAGTCTTCCCATTACGGAACAGAGTTTTGAGTGAGATCATCAGGAGTTTGATGAAAACTCCATCCACAACCTTGACTTCTAAGACATGATTTGATAGTGTTGGCCGATTCTTCACTGCATTGATCCATGACAACCTTTTCTCCACCTCATTATACTCCGATTTACCATGCTCCAGAGTTAGAGTCGAAAGCGCCTCTTTTTCCAGCATGGACATCGTCCAAAGTCCTTGTTACAGACACTTTGCAAACCCTAGATCGTTTTCCCTATCATCCTATAAACGCAACCCATTTATTGTGATAGATATTTTATATTTGGTAAGCTACAAGCTGAATTCTGAAACTACAAAGCTACAATTTTTATTTCCTTTGTTTGTACCTTACAAAATAATTAATGAAATATGAAATATCTATCACAGTAAATGGGTTTGATTTATTATATGGAATCTACCTTAGGTCTTCACTGATTGTGATAGTTAGCAACCAAACAATAGTTACGTATAGAACTTGCTGCTAATCTAACAAATATTTCAATACCCATAGTAATTGCATTTTTAAAACAAAATATATGTACATAAAAACATCATGTGGAATTAAAGAATCCAAAATATGCATCTTCTTGTGTTAATTGTTATAAGTTCCGTCTCCAATGCATGGTGAATCCCACCAATAACGAGTTAGTAAGCAACATAATAATTAGTGGAATAAGATCATCCATGTGCTAAGTCCAAAGACCTTATCCAAAGACTTCAACCATTCGACAGAGTCTCAAAGTGGACCAATTGGTTATAACACATTGAAAAGTAGCCATCTTGCTCTATTAACCAAAAAAGATCTTAGATGACATCAAAGAAACTTCTGGATTTAGATCGTATTCTTCTGTAAACAAACACGTCACGTAAGCCAACATTGTCCATTCAAAGAATTATCTAGAAACAACGTTTTTTATTTCTCACATCTAAAAGTTTATAAATTCTCACTCAAAACCGAATCTAGAATCTGATCAAACTTAGGCAATATATACACAAGAAGTTACTAATTATGGCGAGAAGCTTTTTGAGCGGCGATGGACCCGGTGGCTCAGGTTTAGTTTGGGCAATGTTGGCAGTTGCAGCCACCTTCTCCGTAATAGCCATGGCCGTATTTGTTTGCATCGGTCACAAAAAATCTCCAAATAATGAAAAGAAACACAAAACAGATCATGTTGGAGCGACAACTGCAGCTCTTGCTGGAGCCTCTGCAGCTGCAACTGCTGCTGCAGCGTCTGCTTCTACACCTACAGTCGTTTGTTAAAGCCAATAAAAGATATAATTTTAATCATGTTATTCCTTTATCATTTTATCTTGGGTTTCAGCTTGTAACTTATGTAAATGATGGATTCGAGGGGAAAATAAATCCTTGTAGATGAGACTTAATTCAGTCTACGGTAATTTAGAATAATGCTTCCCTATAGCATCAGGCTTCAATGTAACTGTACTCTTTATTGTTTGTAAAAATAATAGTAGGTTTATTATTACTAGAACGCCGAAGATTCAATTCTTTATTCAATTCAATAATTTTATCTCGAATGACCATCTTTAATGTTAAACTCATCATTACCCAGTCTTAAATGTTTTAAGGTGTTCCTTTAATTGTGTGTGTTTTTTTTTCTCTATTCGAACCGTGGCTTTCTTTTTTTTGTCAACTTCGAACCGTAGGTTTATACGTAGATTTAAATTTTGGGATGCTATGACTAAAATTTAGATGTCTCTATTTAAAAGTTAGGTGTGAAAATAATCAACAATTAAAATGCTGAAAATGAACACTGGTTTTAATTTGTAAGATAAAACACCTCAAAATTTATTAAATGCCGTTTTTAAAACTTTGGAAAAAATAATTTTTTATACAAAAAATAAATATTAGTGAATATCGACAAAATGGTTGCTAGGGTTTAAGATGTTAATTTAAGGATAAACCCAAGCCAATTTGTATATACAAATAAATACGAGTATACCATAATGTTATAGCTATCGTAACCAACGATACAATATGCTTACTCACAAATTCACATAATGTTATAGCTATCTTATATCTAACGATACAATATGGTACTCACAAATTCACAAGAGGCAAATATGATATCTATACGATGTTTTATCCCGAATACACTAATAAATATGAGTTCACCAATGCTTAACTAAAAGCTAATTCGGTGAACATAGCTATATATATCTCTCTGAATTGCTCTAAATTCAATGCAAGTTTCATCTCCCATGAGACAGATTAATTTCTTTTCATAAAATCGAATAAACCTTCTCAAATTAAACACCACTTGTGTTTTATAAAACATTTTCAGTAAAGTTGAGGGGGTACGTACACTAGTTTTTAGAAATTATAACCATTAGAAAAGCATGATATATGTCTCGTCTTGATTGTAAGCAACAAAAAGAAAGAAAAGAAAATGTCTCGTCTTAATTATTTAGAATTTACCGTTGAAATTGCATGAAAACATTCCATATCCTTCACCTGGTTGTCACGAAATCTAGCTAGTCTGAGTCTGATGGTTGAATCAAGTTAATGGTAATCTCAAAATGTTCACTTACATCACTTGGAAACAAAATGGAGGGCTATGTATGAAAAGTAATGTTTAACAAAACAAACAAGAATATACCAAAGGAGGTTCGACAGAAAGGCTAACCCAAAGCCTCTTACAATTGATGTCTAAATGATTTCGAATGCATCTAACCACCATTTTCTTCTAAATTTTCTACCATAAAATTTATCTTTTGCAAATTTGTAATACATTTACTGGACAATATCTTTTCAAAAAACATGGACGATGTTATTATTTTTCCTGCTACTGGTAAAAATCGATAAAGAATCCTCTAGAAAAATTAAAACGTATGTATTTATGACCCATACACGTAATTTGACATGTATATATATAGGTCAAAAAGTGGAAATATAAACAGTTATATGCTGTGTTTGTTTCCACATTCAGTAAAAAAAAAAGGATTTTAAAGATCTAACAAAATGCAAGTGGTATCAGTTGTTACCCAAAGTATGAAAACATGTTATCATTAGCCACTAGTATATTGTAACCGTTCTCTATTTATGATTCTGTAACAATATTAACTTCCACAATTAATTGTACTAGCTTTAGCTATTTAATAATTCTTTAATGGGATTTGCAAGGTTGTCACAGACGTTTCAGTTTTCTCTTCAGTTTTGCTTATGAAACTGACGAAGAGTACTTTAAACTAAACAGATTCGCGTTCTCATTGGAGCGTACAAATCACGCGCTCTAATCCAACGCGTGGGTCCTCTTTCTATCTTTGAACGATATCCGAAGTTTTTTAGACACAAAGAAGAAAGAGATGCAAAAAAAATAGTCTTTACTCTTCAGTGGGGATAGAGAGAGAAAGTTAGAGAGATAGAGAGAGAAAGTTAGAGAGGTGTAAAAAGCACATGACCTCAATACCATTGGGGCATCAGCCTCCGTCTGTAGCTCCTCAGCCGCCGCAACTTCGCGACGGAGATGCTTTGAAACGTCGTCCCGAGATGGATACAGACAAGGTTTTCTCTCTCTCTCTCTCTCTCTATGTTTGATCCTTTGCGTCTGTGTTTGGTAAAGAAATGCATTTGTATTTTCTTGATAACGTTTGGTGGATGTTTTGTTTTTTTAGATCTCGGCTAGATCTAGCTCCGGTTTTACTTTTTTTTTTTTTTTTTAATTTAGGTTTTCTCAGCGAATCGATCTGTGGTCTCGTGGTCACACCAAGTGGCTATTTTACTAACTCATCGAAACTTGACTTCATTAGTAGCTAGTCCTACTTTTCCCAAACCATTCCTAGTGAAAGATCTTGTTCTCTCGACCTTTTTTTTTTACTGCTAGTAATTAATTAACCTTAAAGAAATTAATTGTCTCTAGGTTAAAAATTAAATTTGACAGGGTGAAAAAAAATTTCAAGAGGAAAGAAGATGATGATGTAGATCTTACTTAGGTTGTTTGACTAATTAATTTTCGTTTTTTTTTTGCCCTTTCATCTATAAATATATTTCCTCAAGCTGACTTTCTTTACTTTATTTGGCTTTTTTTTTTTTTGTTGGTTCATATATCGGTTGTTTAATTCAACATTATCGTCGAGGTCCTGACAGGTTTTTGGAGTATTTGTTGTAATTATATGCTTCTTGGCCCATTCTTTTTTTTTTTTGCTTTCTGTATTGATTCTCAAACTCTCTTTTTGTTTTGTTTTGTTTTGTTGTGTTCTTTTGGTTTTCTTCTTCATTCTGACAGTGGTTTGTTCCATGGTGTGTAATGATTGTGTCTTTTTGATTTCTGTACGATTTTTTTTTCATTGTCCACGAAATGGTTGACATCCCCATCCTACCCGTGATTTTTTCATTACCACTGTTTTAGCCTTCCTTTTATCTTTAACAAAACTAGTTTGCAGATATTTTCTCTGGGGTTTTGTTTCTGTCAAAGTTAGCCTCTGGTCACTAGGAACATGCGACCTCATTCAGTCTTTAACTGTTTTTGAATTCGAAGATTTCATATGCTTGACAGACTGAGTGAAGAACGATTCAAACCTTTAGAATGATTTGTCTATTGGTTGTCATAAAGTCAATCATGATCTGATGTTTTTTAATGAGAGAAAGCACTACATTTGTCTTTTTTTCTTGACAAGAATAGTTTATGCCTGTAATAATATGTTGAGGTTTGATTTGCAGGAAATGTCTGCTGCTGTTATTGAGGGAAATGATGCTGTTACCGGTCACATTATTTCTACTACCATTGGAGGCAAAAATGGTGAACCTAAACAGGTTGGATTCCGTTTGTTTGTTATATCTTTGAAATTATCTGAATAGATTCTGACCTCTTTTGTGGCTCATTTATTACAACTTTAAGTAGCCCTACTCACTTATGTATGTTTTCCTCTTTCTGTCCTTTTGCAGACCATTAGTTACATGGCCGAACGGGTTGTTGGAACAGGATCTTTCGGAATTGTATTCCAGGTACCTTCGTGCTTATCACTCACTGCTACCATTTGTAGGCAATAGCTTGCTTCTTTCCTTTCTGATATAATTATCAACTTACCATTCTAGGCTAAGTGCTTGGAAACTGGAGAATCAGTAGCCATTAAGAAGGTTTTGCAAGACCGGCGCTACAAAAATCGTGAGCTGCAATTAATGCGACTCATGGACCACCCAAATGTGGTTTCCTTGAAGCATTGTTTCTTCTCTACAACGAGTAGAGATGAGCTCTTCCTCAATCTCGTTATGGAGTATGTACCCGAGACTTTGTACCGGGTTCTGAAGCACTATACTAGTTCAAACCAGAGAATGCCTATTTTCTATGTCAAACTTTACACATACCAAGTATGCATCGTTTATTAACTGTTTCCCTTACAAGTAGTCTTGCTCTATGTTGATCCTGAAACGGGTTAAAATATATTTTGTGCAGATCTTCAGAGGGTTGGCTTATATCCATACTGCTCCTGGTGTCTGCCACAGAGATGTGAAACCACAAAATCTCTTGGTACGTTGATCTATTGTGGGTCTGTCTTAGGTAACCTTGACTAGATTGAAATCTAATTCTCTTTTGCCTTCTGTAGGTTGATCCCCTCACCCATCAGTGTAAGCTGTGTGATTTTGGAAGTGCAAAAGTATTGGTAAGGGTTTTTACATTTATGCTGTTTTGTTTATTTTCCATTGCTTATATGTTCTGTCTCATGAAAGCAATTGGTTACCTGTCTGTTATCATGACCTTCGCAACTTTTGATGATATGCATTAGGTGAAAGGTGAAGCAAACATATCATACATATGCTCTCGGTATTACCGAGCTCCAGAACTTATCTTTGGGGCGACAGAGTATACATCCTCCATAGATATATGGTCTGCTGGTTGTGTTTTGGCAGAGCTCCTTCTCGGCCAGGTTAGTGTTTACTCATCTTTAAGTATCTTGAGAACGAGATCATTTCTCCAGAATCTCCCGCAACCATTTTGATGTTATTTATCTTTCAGCCGTTGTTCCCGGGAGAAAATTCTGTGGACCAGCTAGTGGAGATCATCAAGGTGAAGTCTCAATTTGATTAGATGTTACTTTGGCGTCATTTTACTGTATAGTATATAAATTTCAATAATCTAATAGATTTGTCATTAATATATGTGGTGCGGTGGTTTAGGTTCTTGGTACTCCAACTCGAGAAGAGATCAGATGCATGAATCCAAACTACACAGACTTCAGATTCCCACAAATCAAAGCTCACCCGTGGCATAAGGTATTTTATATGCATGTCACTTTCCTAACTTTTCTGATCATACATTGGCTTACTAGTTAATTCGCTACCTAAACAGTATTTTTATAAAGCTAAACTAATACACATAACTTCCCTGTGACCTCCAGGTTTTCCATAAGCGGATGCCTCCAGAAGCCATTGACCTCGCATCTCGACTTCTTCAATATTCACCGAGTCTACGTTGCACTGCGGTCAGTATCTCTAAACAACTAAGTACTCCTAATTGGTTCTGGTTCTCAATGGATTCTTTGGACCTGCATGGTTCAATGATACTGAGGGTTTCTTTTAACTGACATATATTTGTTTTCCGTGTCAAAAGCTCGAAGCATGTGCTCATCCATTTTTCAATGAACTCCGTGAGCCCAATGCTCGGCTTCCAAACGGCCGACCTCTACCACCGTTGTTCAACTTCAAACAAGAGGTAATGTTAATCACAGCAAGCGGATGTCACTTTCCCTAAACCAATCAAATCTGAATGTTCAGTTAAAAACAGTTACCTAATCTGTTATCTCTTTATTTGAATGTTGGTAACAGTTATCTGGGGCTTCACCAGAGCTTATAAACAGGCTAATACCGGAGCACGTTAGGCGACAGATGAATGGAGGCTTTCCGTTACTTGGTGGTCATTAGAAACGATATCGAAACTGAGATGCTTTTGGCAGAGTAAATGCCTGATGGAGAAGAGGAGAGAGGATTAAACTTCTTTCTGATTCCAAAAGGGCCACCAAATTTAACAAAGTGTTATCAGCTTCTGAGTAGAGATGATATCTCCTCCTTATACATGGCCAATTCAGCTTTTTGAGAAATCAGGAGGTGATGATAATTGTGTCTTATTATATATTCTCTCTCTCCCTTTTTCTTTTGTTATTGACTTTGACCTGTAGAGATACTTTTGTTCTCGTGTATCATTTGTATATGTTTTTGTCCGTAAGACAAAGAACCGCGATGATGGAAGAATGGAATGATCATGTCTAAAAACTTAAGCTTAATAACAAGGTCGGAGCTAATATGTAACTTAGAATGTCCAAGGGTCGATGGTTCCGGATCTTAGAATGATATATACAACTCTATTTCCCTTTATTCTAATAGTCATGACGACCCGAGAGAGATTTTTCTGAGGTTATTGCAATTTGCAGAAGACCTTTTCCTTTCCTGTTGTACAGAATGCTAAACGCCTTCTGCTTCAACTTCCTTTTAATATGTTACCGTTTGGACACTCAGTTTTTCAATTTGATTCGTGTTCTGGATTCATTTAAAACATTGTGGATTCTCAAATGCGACTATTCATCTACATCAGCGAAATCAACCGTGAATAGAAAAATCATCTAGGCATTTGGGCGAAGCTGGACAATCGAAATTTTGTAGAAAAAAAGAAAACAAGCACAAGTTGACAATGAAGGAGAGTTCTGGTATCAAACAACAACATCTAGAGATCTGGTGAAGTGAAATTTCCCAGTCACAAGACGATTGCACCATTCAACGTTACCCCAAATCTCCCCTCCTTGACGTCTTTCCAGCGAAATCTCCGCACACCAGATTTCACGTCTTCTTTCTCCTCCTTTAGGGAAAAACAAAACCAGTTTCCCACCGTGATTGACAGAGCATGACCAATCTGAACGTTTTGTCTCAGGCAACAATGCTTCCAAACCTTTCACCACTCGCCAACACTTCTGCTTACGATCATACGCTCTTAACTCTTTCTTCCCATCAGATTCACAGTCGTAATAGTACAAAACGTCATCAACGGCACACGCATACTTCCACTCCTTGGATTCCAGAATCTCTTCCGTTTCCCATTTACACTCCTTTGGATCGTAGACAAAGCTGTTATCAAAACCTCCCGTATACATCTTATTATCAACCATCACCACAGTACAGTACCATGATACGTGTCACCTGACTCAAAGCCATACGTTGTCAACTCACGCTCCCACTTTTGTGTTTCGGTGTTGAACACCACCATCATCTTCTCTAAGTCACTCTGACGATGTCCAATTACGTAGATTCTCCCGTCGATGATGTCAGCCATTGTATGAGCCATGGGAACAGGCATGCTAGGGAGGGGTTTCACGGTGTAAGATCCACAGTCAATGTTTACTATCATATCGTCCTCTTCACTCACACCAAACACATATATCCTCGAACCCACCACGACAAAGCTTGAATTGTCAGGCATAGCAGGAAAAGAAGGGACAAGGACCAACCGGCGATTGCGGAGAATGTAACAACGGTTTTCCCTGGTTTCTAGGTTATAGAGGACAACATAGAGACAGTGCTCCATGCATCCCAACAAGGACCGTCTAGCGTAGACCTCAGGCGACGCAACAACTGACCGGAAGTGTTTGGAAACGAGGGCGAGTGTTGGGTAGTCAATCTTGATACACGCGCAAAGATGTCAACGATGAGCTCGTCGGGAAGTGACGGAATCAGAGACGGTGGTTCCGACGATTGCTCCTCCTTTGCCATAGTACCCAATCTGAGAGAAGAAGTAAGCAGAAAGCCCTAATATACCCTAATGTTTTCCTAGTGCGGCAAGTCGCATTTATATACATACACGCTAGCGCCTGTTTCCATTTATACTGGTAACTAATTTTAAAATTTTAACATTAAATAATTTTATTTTGATTATTCAAGTTCCCAAAAACTACCGATTCTAATCCCTTATATTTTAATTGATGTGAGAAAATGGAGGCGTTGAATGTGGGATACGGCCGTTACGGGAAATATGTAATTCAAAAAAAAAATTTGGGCTAAAAGTTCTCTTTTTTGTTAATGGGCTTAAATGTTGAAATAGGTTCATATAAGCCCAATTACTTGGCAATAATGGAGGAGAGCCACGTAAGAGTCACAGCTACAAGCAAAGACACAATTTTTCTTCTGGATTCTGACAGGTTTTTGGTTCTTCTGTCCCCTACACATTCGATTCGTTTTTCTAGGTTCTTCTGTCCACTCGCGTGGATATGCTTTGTATCAGGTGTCTGTGCTGCGCTTGAGGAGGCAACAAGGCTTGATACCTTCTTGCTTGGAGAGGGTACTCGCCAGTTTAGGGGTATCCTCATGTTAAGCATATTTTTGCATCCCAATCAAATCTTTTATGAGAGATTCTGTGTAGTATAGTGTCATCCATCTTTACTCATCATGTTTCTTTGGCTTTGTGTAGAAAGATGGTGCATTTGGAAATGGAAAACTATTACCAGGAGGAAATCCAAATTTCCAAAAGCGTCGACTTTGTGGAAAACGATGTGAAATCAACTTGAGAGTAAAATTGCGATTGGAATTGTTACCTTCAGAAGGGGGGAAAACGCTATGAGGAAGTTGTTCAGAAACACGCAAAAAGAGAGGGAAACAATCCGAATTTTGCTGAATAAACACAAAAAAAGACATGTATTCCACTAAGAGTCGGTTTGAAAATATCCAAGAAATACATGAAACAACGCTTTTGTGTTCAATTTATGGCGCAGCCAAGGAAAACAAAATTGCTGATAAGTTATTGTTTGTGGATAAACTTTCAGTTCCCACAAAAACAATTGAAGAAGAACACATAACATAGCTTCCTCAGTCTTATTGACTCTTCAAGAAGAGAAAAAAATTTATGTTTGGCTTGAGTCATGTAAAGTAAACAATTTAAGAAGACTTGGTGACTTCATGTATAGCATTCGCAAGGTATCCCACATTTCCTGTCGTAACACCAGCCATACTGCACCCAAAACATCAAGAGCCTCAATGATTTGCCAACACTTGAAGTGCATAAAAATGAAGAAAATGTAGAGGTAAAGTCGTAAAGTACCTGATACGGCCATTACGGGTCATATAGATGTGATATTCGCTTGTTAAGCGGTCAACCTGTTCTGGTGTTAGCCCACTGTAGCAGAACATTCCAATCTGTTTCCACATATAGATATGGTTATGTAAGTGTGAGAATCATAGGAGAGAAATTGAACAAAGTTTATAAAAAAATTACACTTTTAGGTAATTACCTGCTTGGTTACGTGCTCCCATGATAGAGGCGATCCTAACTTCTCAAGGCTTTCTCTCAAAGTAGTTCTCATGCCAATAATACGGTCAGCCATGATCTGTTCCGCGATAGATTTTACGGTACAGCTTATCAGTTTCTAATTCTCTAGTTGAAATATCAAACTCAAAAGAGTGAACAATGGGATACAACGTGTTTCATAAGATAGAGTCTGCATGTTTTAGCTAATGTGTGCCACGAAACATGTAACAGATTGCAAGCCGAAGGAAGCTAATAGGTCAGGAGATAACAATATGGTGGAACTAGATGTTACCTTTACTTCCTTTAGCCACAGATTCTTTAACTCTGGGTCTCCAAGAATGGTTGAGACTATTTGAGCACCATGTAAAGGTGGGTTGCTGTACATTGGTCTAGCTAGTTGCTGCAACTGACTTTTCACAGTCACGGCTTGCTTTTCATCTTCACAAAGTACGCTGCAGTAGAAGACAAAATAGTCATGTTAATATTCTGTCATTACCTTTCACTAAATGACTATTTCATACAAGTTTATGACTCATATTCAGTTAATGAATTGAAGTTTCCTTAGGGCGAGAAGAGAAATGGGGTTTTCTGAGAAAAATGAATACCTGAGACATCCGACCCTCTGGCCGTAGAGTCCCATGTTCTTCGCATACGACTGAGAAATTCCAATATGATGACCATCCTCGAGAAAGATCCTGATGGACTTGGCATCTCTCACTGGATCACCACTTGCAAAACCTTGATAGGCCATATCGAAGAATGCAAAATGATTTTTGGCCTGAAATGAGAACTCGCTGTTAGTCTGCACTCTGCAGCGGACAGACCGGGGAAACGGAAAGTGAAAGATAGACAAACAACTAATAAATTATCGATGAGTTAACCTTGAATAGTTGTGATATCTCTCTCCATTGTTCCTCTGTAGGGTCCACTCCAGTAGGATTATGAGCACAAGCATGAAGAAGGAAGAACGAGCCTTCAGGAGCATTCTATGAGAAAAAGCTTAACATAATTAGGATGTTATCAACAACAAGAATAAGATGTAAATATGCTTATTGTAGAAGTTGTTCTTGCTAACCTTCACATCATCCATCAATCCTGAGAAATCCAAGCCCTTGGTTTCTGGGTGATAGTAGTGATATGTCTTTTGAGGGACCTGAGCATCTCTCCAGATGTTGTGGTGGCTGTTCACAGAAGAGAAAACATAAGCTATTTTTGGTGAAGCAAAAGAAGCTTGGCCACGCTTACAAAGTAGAAAGTTTAGGATAACACTGTAAACGATCAAAGTTAACTGTATTGAAACTCACTTGGACCAGGTTGGTACAGGAATGTAGATCTGTGAACCGGGACTGAAACGCTTCTGGAAGTCTGCAAACAGTCGGCATGCTCCAGTTCCAGACAGCGCCTGAACTGCAGCAATTTTTTTATCTTTGATAAATTCAGAGTTGTCCCCATAGGCAAGCTTCAATGTTTCCTCCACCATTTTCACACTCCCTCCCATAGGAAGGTACTCCCTTTAATAAACACAAAAAAATAGTTCAGATCAGTCTTACGTGGATCTTCTTAACATGATGGATACAAAATAAGCGTCACATTGACCAAAACAAGAGAAGTCTGAACAGAATTAGGCACTTCTATATGAGTGCGTTGTCAATAACATGCTTTAACAAGAATGCAACATTCTGCACAGACTATTTCCGAACCTATCACCAAAAGCTATTATTCATCAAACAGTCATCTGCGCAGACTCAAGTCTAAACGTAAGGCTTTGTCTAATCAACTAAAGTCAAAGTAATCAACTTGATAATAAAGAAAACATGATCACCATATAGAAAAAGATAACATCAGCTCCAGTAAACTAAAAGCTAGCAAAAACTTCTTAACTACGTGTAAGGATCGGTATCATTTCCACAAATCCACATATGATGTTTCTATAAAACACAAACCCAAACAATTCCAAAATAGTGAACCCACCGGCCACCACCATCCCAGCATATGAATAAAAAAGTGGTCTCTTTCGCTTTGACGAGGTAAGAGAAAAGAGAAAAATAAAAAAAAGCTACTTTGATTCCAAGAAGAAAGATATTCTTATCTTCAGTTACACAATTCAGGAACGGCTTTACCAATTAAACAAACTCAATGCAAACAAATCAACAGAAGCAATAAAGTTAGCTCATTTGAGGAGAACAATAATGAAAGCAATGAATCTTACATGAAGGCGCTCCCAGCAATCCTTCGCTCAGCTTCTCTGACACATTCCAAGACAACAGGCTTGCCATTATCATCACGATATGCTCCCTAACACAAAAAAATGATATTCCCAGTTTAAAAAACATATAGCCTTCATCAACCAAAACCACCCAAAATCTAAAAGTTTCAATTTTGATCTGTAAGATCTGTAAGTGACTCACCACACCAACGTTAACTTTCTCAGGACTAGGATCAGCGAGGAAAGCCTCGGTAACTCCGAGGATTGGATCTTTAGGAGCAGGCTCGACGTTCTTCCACCAAGAAGACATGGATCTCAAACTGAAATCTCCGGAGATCGGATGACTCATTGCTCGTCGTGAAGCCGAGTTCCGGATTGTCATCGCCATCGCCATAACTCTTTTCTTTCTTTCTTTGTTATGTCCAAAAAAAAAAAACACAAAACGCAGAAAGAGAGAAACTTTGGGGGGTGGGATGTTATATAGGGGAGCGTTAAAGGAGAAGTAGCGACACGTTCCAAGGTTAGGCAGATGAGGACGAAGGAGAGAGAAGCAAGTTGCTAAGGAAATGATGGCCTTGGACTGTGTGTGTGAGAGATAAGAATAAGATAAAGATTAAATAAATAAATAAATGATGCTTTTAAGACAGCAACAATAAATACAATTAATGTCTTTTGTTTTGGAGTTATATGTCACTTCTTGTGTCAGATTTTTTACCCTTTTCAATCTTCTAACACCTGAATTCCGAATATATGTAATTCTGTACATCTACGGTGAAGAATTTGACAAATAGACACGTCGTACATGGCATCTTTACCTTTAATTCTACATCGAACATGTTCTCGTAATATTTGATTATTTATCGTAAACATTGTAAAATACTCTCTTTGTTTCTCATAAATTAAGCCTTTTAAAAATATTAAAATTTTGATAGAATTATTAAATCATAATAAAATATTAATATAATTAAATCTAGATACTAAGTTGATAAACTATGATGGAGATACTTTTAAAAATAAAGAAAGTAACTAAATAATTACATAATTGGTCTCAAAAAACATTAATGGAATTCCCTTAAACAGTTACAAATTAATGAGTGCAAAAAAAATATTGTGATCTATATTTAACTTGAGTATTAGAAAATGTGTGATATATGCAGTATAATTTTTTTAGAAAAATCTATTTTTAGGTTATATTATTTGGAGTAAACGGTATTAAATCATGATTATATAGAAAAATCGAAGTAAAACCATATAGAAACAAAAAATTAGATTCAAAATCTACATTAAGTATCAACCAGCTAAATTATTTTTTTTATAAAAAAATAACTATGTCAATTTTTAATATGAAACTGAAAGTTTGATGGATTATATGTAAAGTTTAAATATTTAATTAGAAAAAGGGAAAGATTTTTCTATCAAGTTAAATTTTAAAGTGAAATTACTCTTTTTTATTTGAAACTCTAACTGAAATCCTTAATTTTCAAATAAATCTTTTTAAAATATGTAACCCTGATTTTTTAGAGCACACTCTCAAGTAATTTGTAGTTAGACAATCTGATATATCGGTTTGTTTATTCTTCAAAATTTGATTATATGTTTGGATATCTGTGGTCCTTTTCAATATAATCATTGTAATATGTCACTTAAAGATGATTAACCATTATGAGACTGGAATCAAGGATCATTTGTATAAAATCTGTAGTTAACTCTGAGTTAGATATCACACTTTCACTTAAAAAAAAAGGTATTTTCAAAGAAAAAAATTTTCTTTTAAATATTATATTAATTATAACATTCATTTGAATTTCTACGTCAAAATTAACTAATCAAATACGTTTACCTTTGCATATAATAGGTGAAAACGAATGATCAACAAAACATAGTAAATGAAAAAAAGTGTAGAGAATTCAAGGTAAGTTCTACAGCAACAATCCACTCCCACTAAAAACATGCAGCAAACCAATAAGAATGCGTAGAATCAATTTGCCAAATTGATATGTGAAGAATTTGTCAAATGCCAACAACCACAACACATATGAGACATTGGATCAATTTGCCATATTGTATGCATATATTTCATCCAAAATGCATTAACGAGTGGCTATCAAAGTGTAACAGCCTCTTAATTTATTTGATTTTTTTTTCTATATTATATAGATTGAAAATGGCACTTGAAAAAAAGAGAAATTAAGTTTGATACACCAATTTTAAATAAGAGATTTAGAACAAAATATGAAAATTTGGAAGGATTTAGAATACGACATTATTATAATTAATTAACATTTTTAGACAAGAGTTAAAGGTGACTAAATAATAGGTATAATCATCCTATCAACACAAATTTGTATATTTTCTTGTTCGTTAAAAATTTAATTTTTGTTTTTTTTTTCATAAAAAAATCTATTTGTATAGCATAAATTAGTTCATTTATTATTTTAATAATCATATTTATTTTAACAAATATTTTATAGTATTATAGTTATTTCTTATTTTAAATATAACATGTTACGATAATGTATAATTTGAATCATTAATCTAAAAATACTAAATTTTAAGTCAAATAAAAATTAAATTATTGGTCAAATCTTTATATAATTTCCTAAAAAATTTGTTAAAAATGAATCCACAATTAAATGTGATTTCTTACATAACAAATAAAGAAAATATTTGGAAGATACTATATACATGTGTTCTAAAATTTAAACTTAAACATAATATACTCATATTTTCTAAGATATTTATCTCTCAATAACAAGCAATCAAAGTTATTTTTCAGCCATACAATATTTTGCTGTCAGGTATGAACTTTCTAAAAAAAATATCTTTGATGCTATTATTCATTTGTGATGTATTAATTGAAAATAATTGTCTTATGAGTTCTTTTTCTTATTTTCTTTAACCTATTAAATCTTATATTTATGTAATTGATAAAAATGTTACATTTTAATAAAAGTGAGGATAAATCAGATATCTAAAATTCTAAAATATCTAGATATGAATCCAAATCCGTGAATTATTCGATGTATCCATCAACACCTATAAAAATCTGATTTTTCCAAAATAACTAAAAATTATTAAAAATATTATTTTCCGATTATTAAAATAATAAAATAGTATAAAAAATTAAAAAAAATTAAAATTAAATAAAAGTTATTATATAGAATCGTTTTATTAACTTTTATACATATTTAGTATATTAGTTATAAATATTCTCAATAGTACTCTATTTTTATAAATGAATTTGGCTTTTTATAATATTTGAAGATATTTTATTTATTATATAAATAATATATATATATATATATATATATATATATATATATATATATATA
>OVBI01001302.1:0-37166 GCA_900406495.1 Sisymbrium altissimum | reverse complement strand
CAAACCTCAGCTCAGAAAAAAAGAGTATATCCTCTTCAAGGGACCACCGTCGTCCTCTCTTGAAATAAGAATTTAAAGTTATGTGCTTTTCTGTAAAATCAAAACTCAAAATTCCAACAAAAAAAAATCATTTGACTTTCAATAGAAATGATCAAACCTCAATCTATAATGTCTTGGGATTTTACCAGTGAACTTGGAAGCTATGATCGCCCAACTGAAATCAGCCAACAGAACAAAATTCTTTTTCATCAAAATTCATCAACCAGAAATTTTTTCTCAAATTGAAAAAGAGAAAAAACTTACTAATCACTTCCATGTAAACTGATTTGCTTTCAAAAATATATCATATTCCTGCAAAACTCAAACAAAACTTATCTCAGAAACTGTTCGATTATAAAGAGCAATAAAATATAGATTTAATAATACTATTATCATATACAATATATAGTATATGTATGCCTCTTATGTCAAAGTTACATTATAGGGATCTTTCTTAATTTTCATGGACCAAATTCATTCAAACCAAAAGTATTTTTGTATCAGAATCAGTTATATATAAAATCCTGTGAAAGCATGTTTATATATATTATGGCAATCGTACTAAAAAAAGGTTTGTTCATGAGATAAACTCTCCACCCCATAGACATTTCCAACGGCTTGTGACTTGTGATCTGTGGGAAACAAAATAAAAAATAATTTAGTATATGAAAAAAAAAATATTAAAACAAAAATCAATAGGATGAGACTTATTTTTGAATCACAAAAAACATATGCTCCTCATTGGAATGACTTTCTTATATGTTAAAGAGATGAATGGTGAAACTTGTTTTGAAATCTTTTTGAAATATTTTATTAATTTTATTCTAAGTTATTTGCGAAATTTTTGGAGATAGTTAAATAATTAAAGTGTGAGAATCTATTTAAAGAAACCAATACTTTAATTTCTTATTCATCATATCTTACCAAATTATGTGATTGATAAAATATTTTCAAATATATTTTAATTGCCTTAAACTAAACTATCAAATCTGTTTATGCATAAGAAGTAACTTTCTTTTAATTTACCATATAAGAAAATATATTACCAAAGATTCTTCGGTTGTTTAGATTTTAAAAACATAATCAATAATTAATCAAACCAAAGAGGTAAATTTATTCCGATCCAAACATCCCTTAAACCTCTAGATTTTCTAAAAACATTGTGGAAATTTTTAAATTAATATCCCAAAAGATTTGAAAAGATCTGGTTTCAACAATGATTTTTTGTTTTTCTTATTCAAAATTTATTTGATTAATACGGGTCATAAACTGAGTTGACTCAGCTGATTATTCCAATTTTATCCTGAATTAAATTAATTGCCAAACACTTTTTATTAATTAAATCAATGGCATAAATTGTAAATAAAATCTTTTTTCTAGTATTTTTAAAAATGTACTTCTTAAATAATAATATAGAGATGCACAACTTCATGAGTAAGGAGGATATTATCAGACATATCTGCCTACCTTGAATAAATGTCTGTGTGCCCCTCTCAATTGAGATTTGGGAGCCATTTCCTTAACTTTGATGCTTAAATTTCAGACATAGGCTTTGATTGGTGACCAAGGATAAAAAATAATGAAATTCTTTCTCACTACATTCCTTAAAATATTTATCATTCACAAATAATATTTATTAAACATAATTCTTTTTTATTTATTTTTCTGTAGAAAATTATAAAGTAAAAGAAATTTTTATCAGATTTGAGAAAGAATAATAAAGAATAAATATTATTCTTATTCTTTTTATTTTATTTCATTTCATTATTTTTCTATTCATTCCTGATATTCTTCAAGTGGTCACAATTGTAATAAACATTACAAAGATTGATATAAATGTATTGATTCAGAACAAATGATGGAAAAAAAAGGAAAAGAAAAACGTTTTTAAAAATATGGAGATGCAGGGGATCGAACCCTGTACCTCTCGCATGCAAAGCGAGCGCTCTACCATTTGAGCTACATCCCCATCGTTGCTACAAAGTCTTTCACACTCTTTGAAATTCAAAATCACAAACCAAAATGAGCTTCACCTCTTATCTCCAGGCTCACCACCTTCTCGTAGTCGGAGCAAAATCTCCAGTAGACCGTCGCAGGAAACCACTTGAGAGACTGAATAAAGAGCTCTCAAGAGGCAATTACGAAACTGCCCTTTCTCTAGTCAAACAACTCAAGACCAAACATGGCTACCTCTCTGCCTTCGGCTCTGCCAAATTGGTCTCTCTTCTCTCTCCTCTTCTCCTTTACTCTCATGCTTATTTCTAATTAATTAATCATATTTTTAATGTATTTAGCTTCCCAAGAAATCACCATTATTTGATAAATTAGACTCGCTGATCAATTCAGTCTCCAGAAGCATTGAATCTGTTTCTTCAGAATCGGTAATTTTGCTTTTTTTTTTTTTTTTGTAACTAATTTTGTTTTCTTCTTTCTTTGCTATTTGCTATTGATTTTTCAGTGTTTTTTTATTGCAATTATTTATTTTTTATATCTTTTTTTTTTTGCTATTTGCTCTTGATTTTTCAGTGTTTCTTGATTGCTATTTTTTTTACTATATGCTACTGATTTTTCAGTTTTTATTAACTTTATTTTTTTTGTAACTTTTTTTTTTTTTTTGCTATTTGCTCTTGATTTTTCAGTGTTTCTTGATTGCTATTTTTTTTACTATTTGCTACTGATTTTTTAGTTTTTTTATTGCCTTTATTTAGTTTTTTAAATTTTATTTTTTTTGCTATTTGCTATTGATTTTTCAGTGTTTCTTGATTGCCATTTTTTTTTTTGACTATTTGCTACTGATTTTTCAGTGTTTCTTGATTGCCTTTTTATTTTATTGTTTTCGTTCATGTCGTCGTTTAAAAGAAGCAAAACTGGTTTTAATTTGCAGAATTCAGCGAGAATAGTCAAAGAGGACGAAGCTAGAACTTCTTCTTCACCTGAAGAAGATTGGTTCGCTGTTGTTCAGGTAAAATCTTGTAAAACAAAATACAGTTTATGTTCAATTTATATCTACTTAACATGTTGTATTGCATAGAGTACCTTTATATTTTCAACAGTCAGTAATTTCACTCTTACTAAGTTAGTATTTGCTGAAATTTGATCAAAAGTGTTGTTTGGTAATCAAATGAAAGAGGATCTTATGTGATGTATATAACTTATGGATGTATATTGCAGCATGAATCGGGGCATTTTCTTGTTGGTTACTTGCTTGGAGTTCTTCCAAGACGCTATGAGATACCAAAGTTGGAAGCTATCAGGGATAATGTGTCGAGTGTGACCGGGAGAGTAGAATTTGTGGGCTTTGAGTTTCTCAAAGAAGTAAGTTTCTCAAAGAACCATTCAGTGTTTCTTGAAAATGAATGGTTCAAGCTTGTATATCTTCCAACCACTAGACTTTCTTATGTTATTACTGCAGGTTGGTGCTGCAAACCAGTTTATGAATGATGATGTGGACCGCCGAATGAATCTTTCGGTATGTTAACTAAATACTTTAGGTGGTTTCTTGAATAGCTCTTCGGTTATTGTCGATTCGTTGGTCCTTGATTAGTAACAATGGACCCAGACTAGACTTATATAAGTACTTACTTCTTTCTTCTACAATGAAGGTTACTACTCAAGGCAATATATCATCCAAGGTAAGATTTTCTTAAATTTTCATGTAATGCGATTTTGTGGCTCTAGCTGTTTCTGTAGTGAGTGGTTGGATTTGTGTGCAGACACTGAACAACTTTTCATGTGTGATACTTGGAGGAATGGTTACAGAACACATGGTATTCGGATACTCAGAAGGTTTCTACTCAGATGTTGTCAAGGTTAACGCAAGCTCAAGTCATTTGGTCTCAGATGCAGAGAGATTATTACAAGCTTCTTATGTTTTTTTGGGATTTGGTTTTGCAGTTGAACAGTGTTCTGCAGTGGCGAGGGTTCACAGAGATAGAAAAGGAAGCTCATATTAGATGGGCTGCTTCCAACACAGTCTCTTTGTTACATTCTTACAGTGAAGCTAGAGTTTCACTTGCAGAAGCTATGGCTAATGCCAAACCTATTGGTTCTTGTATTGAAGCCATCGAATCTGCAGTTTGTAGACATCAAATGTGAACCAAACTTTCTATTCTTCCTAATGAGTGTTAAGCGAGCCAGACCAGACTGCCCATACCAAACAGAATCTATCAGTGACTTGGAACATAGTTTAGTCAAGAAGATTGATCATCAAGAATACTAAGAGGACCTAGTCAACTTCTCCTTCTATTTTTCTTTGGGTAAAGCTCTTTGTCTTCATCCCCTTGTGTACCTTTTATATTACATATGTATTTTGGATGCCCTCTTTAGCACAATGATGGAAGGTTCAAAAAAAATATTGGAGAAAAGGAACCTTAAACCAAATAGATGAAAGCAAAAGAGAGGAACATATATATAGCTTTAGAAAATGAAATCAAACTGTATAAATATCCAATTCTATTGAATCCATGAAGCAGAACCTAATGACGAAGCGAGATCAACAGAGAATGAATTGGATATTCATAACTTATAGAAACATAACGATCTTCGTCCATAGAAAAAAACAAGTCATTTACAGAATTCGTGAAAACACCCAACTCTGGTAAACGCACTTTGCAGGCAAGTCAGCCAAACCAAACATGAAAACACCTTCCAGACAATCTGATCACTCACTCTAAAAGCATAAGTCAACGTTTGTTGAACTAAAGCGACAAAAATGTACTGTCACAAACCGCTTTGTGGGATTATTAGTTTGGAGTATTTGGGCATAAAGAGGGTTCGTTTGTTGAAACAATACCAAACCGTACATATTAACATAACAATACCAAACAATAAGCAAGCTCATGATATGATCTAAGTGAATGAAAATTCCAAACAAACACAAAACTAATGGGCATTCGTTACATGGATACGGATAATAAGGTTATCGTACATTTTGACCGATTGGCAATTTTTCAAATTCATGTAACACAGGACTGAAACGGATGTTAAAGAACTAGTAAAACCCAGACAAATATCATCATCATCATCTTGTTTAAGAGACACTTTGATATATATGATCCAAACCAAATTCATTACTGGATTTGCAAACACCCATTTTAAAACCACATAAGATCCCCAAAACTCTTCTGAAACAGAGACCAGTCTATTTTACAGGCTAAAAATTCAACAAGAGGATCATCGCCATTACATTATAAATAATCAAAACTCTTGAGAAGCTGATCCAATATCGCCTTTGTTCTTTCCAACCTTTGAAGGAAGAAGGTTTTGATGAATGTTAGGCAATACTCCTCCATTAGCTATTGTAACACATCCAAGAAGTTTGCTCAGTTCTTCATCGTTCCTCACTGCAAGCTGAATGTGCCTTGGTACGATACGTGTCTTCTTGTTGTCTCTTGCTGCGTTTCCGGCAAGCTCCAATACCTGCAATTATTAGCATCGTATGTGTTAAAGAAGATCTTAAACATCGAATCAGAATGAGGTGTATCACAAACATTACACTAAAAATCAACTCTCATATCTAGAAATTGACTAAAGACATAACACAGATTTACATTTAAATCAAAATCAAAACCAAATTCAAATGCAACTGAGATATAACAAAATCATATGGTTTGGCCTGTTTTAAGTAGAAACTGAGAAAATCGAACGAGGGATTAACATAGAGATAAAAACAACTATCAAACGTTACTTAGATATATCACAAAATCATATGGTTAAAGCTTGTTACGCAAAAAATCAAGAACTAAACTAGATGACTATGGTTTATACAAAAATCAAGAAAATCAACAAAATTATGCAAAAATCAGGAAAATAGAGAGTTAAGTAGATGGCACTGGTTAATGCAAAAATCAAGGAAATCAACAAATCAGCAGATTTATGCAAAAAAATCAAGAAAATAGAGAATCAAGTAGATGGCTCTGGTTTATGCAAAAAATCAAGAAATCACCAGATTTATTCAAAAATCAAGAACATCAACAGATTTATGCAAAAATCAAGAAATCAGCAGATTTATGCAAAAATCAAGAACATCAATAGACTTATTCAAAAATCAAGAAAATCAAGAAACCAACAGATTTATGCAAAAATCAAGAAAACAATAGAGTTATGCAAAAATCAATAACATCAACTAGATGACTCTGGTTTACGAAAAAAAAAAAACAAAAATCAATAGATTTATGCAAAATATCATATGGTTTTGTTAACAAATGATTCGCGAATAGATGAGGTTATCACAATCATATGGTTATGGTAAAAATCAAGAAAATCAAGAAACGCTTGTTATGCAAAAAATCAAGAAAATCAAGAAACTAAGCTTGTTAAGCAAAAATCAAGAAATTAATCAGATGACTGTGGTCGAGATCAGTTAACTGATTAAACAAGATTTGAAATCCTAAATCAAATCAACAGATTTTTATGCAAAATATCATATGG
The DNA here is from genome assembly GCA_900406495.1 of Sisymbrium altissimum. Taxonomy (NCBI): domain Eukaryota; kingdom Viridiplantae; phylum Streptophyta; class Magnoliopsida; order Brassicales; family Brassicaceae; genus Sisymbrium; species Sisymbrium altissimum. The sequence continues at coordinate 30,698 of OVBI01001302.1, read as the reverse complement.
TTTTTGGTAACTGACTATAGGTTAAAAACATATTTGCATTTTAAAATAAAAACCAAAACGAAACTGAGACAAAGATCGAGAGAGACAAGAAGATTTGATTATCATACCTCAGCGGCAAGGTACTCAAGAACGGCTGAAAGATAAACAGGAGCACCAGCACCAACACGTTCAGCGTATTTTCCAGCTTTAAGGAATCTAGCGATCCTACCAACAGGAAACTGAAGACCAGCTTTGCTCGATCTAGAGACAGACTTTGTAGCTTTTGGCTTTCCTCTGCCTCCTTTGGTTGTTCCACTTCCTGCGCCTGAACTCATCTTTCTTTGTCCGAAAGATTCTTTTATGAGAAAAATTGAAGAGGCGAAATGAAAAAAATGACTGAGAGAGAGATCGCTGAGTGAAGTGCTTTAGGGTTTTGGTGGTTTCTAATGTATATATATGGTTGTGGGAATGGATTATGATTGGTTAGGTAATGAATCACGCGGATTGCCAACGTGGCAGCTTTAATTGACTTCTCGCGGGTTTTTTTTTCGCGTTTTTTCAAGAAGCGGTGAAGTTTTTAGCCATTTGAAAATTAGAATGGCGGTGTACTATAAGTAGTTATGGATTGTTAAAAATGGTTTTTTTTTTTAACTCAGGCCCGGCCCAATTTTGTTAAAAGCCGGTTCTGCACAAAATATATACAAACAGAGCTAGTCTCGAGTTAACCCGGCCCTGTGTTTTTCTTTTTGTTAATTAATGTTTCTTTTGGGGGCCAAATCAGTAAAGTCCAAGCATATGAACGAGATTTCACGTTATTGGTTTCGAGTTTAGAAGATGTAAAAACTGTAACATCCCACCAAAATATATTTATCTTTTCGGTTGCGCATCTAAAAAAACTCTAGAGTTAAGTGTATTTGAATTAGAATAGTCAAATAATGGGTGACTTACCGGAAAATCATTCGCAGTACCGTATAAGTGAGGTCAAAACACGGGAACGGTCATATAGTGATTGCAGAGATATTATATATAACTTTTGAACCTTCCAATTAATGCACTGACCATCGAATAAGGATAAACCTACTAGTAGGGACAGTCGGAATGTTATACATATATTAAAGTATAATAGCAGTTTGGTGTTCATTTTTAGAGGAATATATACAAAACTTTGTAAAAAAAATATTGTTTGATAATGAAACTATCCTTCACAAGCCTCTTAATGTTCTGCTTTGTAATAGATAATGTTATAGATAATCCAGTATATAAAGAAGAATATCAATTGTACAACAGCACCAGCATAAGCCTATCATATGTATTCACATAACTATTCGAAAAAATCGAAGGCAGAATCTTAACCCAGAAACTAGTATATATAGATTTAGAATGCTGTTGTTAAATTTGTTTTTATCCGATGAGTCTCTCATAGATCAAACAAAAGTCATTAAATAGTTTTTAATGTTAATTTTATATGAAGTCAAGCATTGAATCTCACAAATGTAATAACTAATCCAAGTCTTTAAATGAAACATGAAACCAGAAATCGGGGAAAATGTGAGAGAGAGAGAGATTTATACATTGTAATTAAGATCCAATTTCAGTATGAGCGTTATCTATTTATTCTTTAAAGGTTATAAAAGATATATTTAGAGGTAATTATTCTTTTTAATGGCACGAAGATATATAAGTGCCAATAATTGTATGAATAATTTTTCAAATCATAAAAAGAAATGAACAAGTTTTCCGACACAACAATCCGACTATCAATACAAAATCAGTCTCTATCTTTTGTTAGGGCTCTGAGACTTGTTCTTTGTCTCTAACTTTCCTACAATTTTCTTTCAATTAAGTTCTTATTCTTTTTCTAGACTTGTTCCACTTTGTTTTTTTTTTTATGTTCGAATAAATAAAAAGTAGAAAAATCAATTGTATCTGTGCTTTTGACATTTTCTTCAAATTCAACTAAGGCATATAGATTTGTTTAAATGTATTCAGATAATGCAAAGATGGAGACATTTTAGAGCATGTTCTATAATTCTGGAATATATGTATTTTGTACACCATTTTAAATATATTAATTTAGAATTGGTTATCTTGTGCAATGGTAATGAAAAATGGGGACTAGATTTGATTGGTCTTAAATGTAATGCAACCTCAATTGTGTAGTAAATATATGTTTAGAAAAATAGAACGAACGCTGATTTCTATATGTTTTGTTTGTTATAGTCTCTTTTACAAAAGATCAATATTAACAAACCCCGCATATGCGAGAATATAACCACCTAATGTATATAAATTACTGAACTTAACAGAATTTGGTGTTGTACTCAGTTCAATCATTCCTAGGCTCCTAGAGCCTGTACAGAAACATGAGATGCAAAAATAAAACAAATTTCTTGATGTATGAAGTAGAAAAACCCAACCGAAATAAATTTTTATTATATTAGTTTTTTCTGAATCTTTCTGTTTTTTTTTTTCCGATGACTGAATAAAGTTATACGTGAAGAAAGGGTTGATTAGCCAGATGACTATATTGAGCCCAAAACCATAAGAAATAGCCATGTAAAGATCTGTGTTGAATAAGTGGACTTTTGGCCCAAATGTTGTCGACGCTAAACCTCACTGCGCGTGAGCGTGTTGTGGGAGAGAGGTAGAGTTCCTGACACAAGCGCCATGTAGGTACTGCAGCAAGTCACTCTAGCCACCCTAAACGATCACATCTATATCATAACACTTACCATCTTCATTTAACTTAAGTAGATTTTCCCTCTTTTTGTGGTGGTAGGTATGCGAAGGAGCTTTCTATTAAAAGCTGTAGGGTTTATACTGTTAGTTATTGTTCGAGTGGAAAAGGTAGAGATGAGTGAGAAAGACGAAGGTGGGACATTTAGTGGGAGTAACTTCAGTTCTCAGGTTAAAAGCTTTAACTTACTCTCTGTCTGTACTACTTCTGGGCGGTTACCTACTTTTTTATGTTGTCTGTGTTTAAGGTTGCAATAAAAACTGTATGTTCTGTACCTAACTTTATTTGTTTATGGTATAACATGTTACTAACAGAATTATTTCTCATGTGTTGTCGGACAGATGGATCCACGGGATAATGTGAACCTTGTTATTGGATCATGGATCCATGAGGGAGCAAGCAAATGGGCTTTTGACCAGACGGTTGATGAGCCCACGAAGTACATCCAGCTCAAGTCCGGCCTTCCGTACGAACAGTTGGTCGCGATGGTGAAGGAGCGGCTGAACATCAACGCGGATACAATCACTGTAAAACTGTCGTATCAGTATCCGGAGTGGATACAGATCAACGATGGTTACAGGTCAACGCCACAGTTTATTTCAGATGATAACGAGGTGGAGGTGTTCGTCCAGATGCGCCGGAAAATAGAGGAGGTGAATCTATTCGTCACCATTTCCCAGGTTATTAATGGAATAAAAACCGCATTAATCCAACCGGAGCCAGAGAAAAATCCGATTGTACAGCCGGAGGAGAGTTTTCCAGATGACGACTCTTCGACTGATGGAGACGACATCGATTGGGATGAGTTTGGGTTGTCTGATACCCCCCTGATTATCCCGTGCGGTGTACTGACCCAATCGGCGTTGGAACTGACTTCGCCACCATGTCCAGCCGGACCACGATCCCGGGGGATTGTCATACGAGAGGGAGGAGGGCAGAGTGCGTTGCCAAGTCCGGTTCCGGATGTATCAGACAAAGGGAACGGGAAAGCGACCGTAGCAAATGCCAATTCTGACTCTGACGATGATGCGGTTAGGGTTCCGGAGTTGCCATTTCCATTGCTCACCCAAGCGAACTCGGGGCAAAGTAGTAGACCCACGCGGAGATGTCTATTTGAAGATCCGGTATCAATGACACAGGATGAACCCAGTGATACCGGGGGGAGGGGAAGAGGGGGGTCGTCGTTGGTCACGTTTCCAGGATTCACTCCACCATATGCTGGCGGATGAAAGCGAGGATCCGGCACTGTAATCCGGCACTGTAATTTGGCAAAGATGGGGACATTTTAGAGCATGTTCTATAATTCTGGGATATATGTATTTTGTACACCATTTCAAATATATTAATTTAGAATTGGTTGTCTTGTGCAATGGTAATGAAAAACGGGGACTAGATTTTATTGGTTCTAAATGTAATGCAACCTCAATTGTGTAGCAAATATATGTTTAGAAAAATAGAACGAACACTGATTTCTATATGTTTTGTTTGTTATAGTCTCTTTTTTAAAAGATCAACATTAACAAACCCCGCATATGCGAGAATATAACCACCTAATGTATATAAATTACTGAGCTTAACAGAATTTGGTGTTGTACTCAGTTCAATCATTCCTAGGCTCCTAGAGCCTGCACAGAAACATGAGATGCAAAAATAAAACAAATCTCTTGATGTATGAAGTAGAAAAACCCAACCGAAATAAATTTTTATTATATTAGTTTTTTCTGAATCTTTCTGTTTTTTTTTTCTTTTTTTTTTTCCCGATAAATGAATAAAATTACACGTGAAGAAAGGGTTGATTAGCCAGATGACTATATTGGGCCCAAAACCATAAGAAATAGCCATGTAAAGATCTGTGTTGAATAAGTGGACTTTTGGCCCAAATGTTGTCGACGCTGACCCTCACTGCGCATGGGCGTGTTGTGGAAGAGAGGTAGAGTTCCTGACACAAGCGCCATATAGGTACTGCAGCAAGTTACTCTAGCCACCCTAAACAATCACATCTATATCATAACACTTACCATCTTCATTTAACTTAAGTAGATTTTCCCTCTTTTTGTGGTGGTAAGTATGCGAAGGAGCTTTCTATTAAAAGCTGTAGGGTCTATACTGTTAGTTATTGTTCGAGTGGAAAAGGTAGAGATGAGTGAAAAAGACAAAGGTGGGACATTTAGTGGGAGTAACTTCAATTCTCAGGTTAAAAGCTTTAACTTACTCTCTGGCTGTACTACTTCTTGACGGTTACCTACTTTCTTATGTTGTCTGTCTTTAAGGTTGCAATAAAAACTGTATGTTTTGTACCTAACTTTATTTGTTTATGGTATAACATGTTACTAACAGAATTATTTCTCATGTGTTGTCGGACTGATGGATCCACGGGATAATGTGAACCTTGTTATTGGATCATGGATCCATAAGGGAGCAAGCAAATGGGCTTTTGACCATACGGTTGATGAGCCCACGAAGTACATCCAGCTCAGATCCGGCCTTCCGTACGAACAGTTGGTCGCAATGGTGAAGGAGCGGCTGAACATCAACGCGGATACAGTCACTGTAAAACTGTCGTATCAGTATCCGGAGTGGATACAGATCGACATTGGTGACGGGTCAACGCCGCAGTTTATTTCAGATGATAACGAGGTGGAGGTGTTCGTCCAGATGCGTCGGAAAATAGAGGAGGTGAATCTATTATGTCACCATTTGTCAGGTTATTAAAGGAATAAAAACCGCGGTAACCCAGCCAGAGCCAGAGAAAAATCTGATTGTACAGCCGGAGGAAAATTTTCTAGATGATGACTCTTCGACTGACGGAGACGACATCGATTGGGATGAGTTTGGGTTGTCTGATACCCCCCCCCCCGATGATCTTGTGTGGTGTATTGACCAAACCGGCATTGGAACTGACTTCGCCACCATGTCCAGCCGGACCACGATCCCGGGGTATTGTCATACGAGAGGCAGGAGGGCAGAGTTCGTTGCCAAGTCCGGTGCCGGATGTATCAGACAAAGGTGATAGGAATCTCGATTTGTCAGACCGTTCGGATGGCATGGGACAGGAGACGCAGCATGAACTGGAGCCGGAACGCCGAGACAAACGAGGAATTGACCGGGCTAAACAGGGAGCAGAATCGATGTCTCGAAGCAGAATGGAGGTTTCCCGAGCCAATTCACCGGAACATCGAGACACGGACTTATCGGATCATACCATACGTGCTGCCGAGTACCGATTCCAAGCCACGTGCGAGTCGCGTAGAATTCCACCACCCGATGCTCGATATACTCGGGCCATGCGAGACATTGCTCGTACTGATTACCGAGAAAATTCACCCGATAAATCCTACTCCAACCTTGCTCGGGCCAAATCTTCCGAACATCGGGCAAACTCCATTTTTGCCCGATACAGCGACCCGATAGCCGAGCCAACTTGGATCGATCACAATTTTCACGATCCGTTCGACTTTTCATCTGGGCAAAACTCTAAGGAACGCTTCATGGGACTTATGGAGATGATCGAACGTGAGACAATCCATTTTGCTCGACAGGATTACAATATGACCGAGACTCCAACTGTTTGCTGCATCCGCGTCCTGGACTGACCGAGCCAAACATCGAGCGTGAACCTGGACAGGCAGACGAAGAGTCATTTTCCCCGACACACGCCAATTTCGAATTTAAATCTCTTCCATTTAATTTTTGCATGCAATTATGTCTTGCATGGCCTCGTTTGCCGAGTACTTTAATTCTGTTTGTAAACCTATTGTCGAATACTTCTTTGTATAAGTATTCTACCCACTTATGAATAAAAATCAGACTTCTTTTGATTAAAAATTCAGAGCTTGAAATCTCTTTGTTCATCGTGTTCTTTCTGCTAATTGGAAGGTTATTTCAATTCGGCAAACCTCTCCTAAGTAGTTCTAGTGAGTCATATCTAGATACTTAGAGATCCGGGAATATCTGAGATAATCCGCAACCTCAGTGCGACCCTACGATCCACTTTACAAGCCACACGAAGCTAGTAGCTTCCGGGTAAACTATACCGCACCGTGCTGAAAGCATAACCCCTGGCTTCCGACTCATCAAAAGGGAAAGGGAAAGCCACCGTAGCAAATGCCGATTATGACTCTGACGATGATGCAGCTAGGGTTCCGGAGTTGCCATTTCCATTGCTCACCCAACCGAACCTGGGGCAAAGTAGTAGACCCACGCGAAGACGTCTATTTAAAGATCCGGTATCAATGACACATGATGAACCCAATAATACCGGGGGAGGGGAAGAGGAGGGTCGTCGTTGGTTATGTTTCTAGGATTCACTCCACCATATGCTGGCGGATGAAAGCGAGGATCCGGCACTGTAGTCCGGCAAAGATGGAGACATTTTAGAGCATTTTCTATAATTTTGGGATATATGTATTTTGTACACCATTTTAAATATAATAATTTAGAATTGGTTATCTTGTGCAATGGTAATAAAAAACAGGGACTACATTTGATTTTTCCTAAATGTAATGCAACCTCAATTATGTAGCAAATATATGTTTAGAAAATAGAACAACGCTGATTTCTATATGTTTTGTTTGTTATAATATTTTTTTCAAAAGATCAACATTAACAAATCTCGCATATGCGAGAATATAACCACCTAGTGTATATAAATTACTGAGCTTAATAGAATTTAGTGTTGTACTCAGTTCAATCATTTGTAGGCTGGTAGAGCCTGCACAGAAACATGAGATGCAAAAATAAAACAAACCTCTTGATGTCTGAAGAAGAAAAACCCAACCGAAATAATTTTTTATTTTATTAGTTTTTTCTGAATCTTTCTGTTTTTTTTTTCCGATGAATGAATAAAGTTACACGTGAAGAAAATTACAAAAGAAACAAAGAAAACAGTCCATGCAAATCGAAAGACTGTTGATTACGAATAATCCATTTACAACATTTACAGAAACAGATGATGCAAAAGGAATTGATTTTGAATGTTTTTCAGGGTATTAAGATCCATCAGTGAGTAAGTTTGCAGCAAACGGGATTAGTAAGCGACTCCTTCATCGGAGCTTGGCCATAACTTAAACCAAACTCAACCTGCATATATAAGATCCATCCCAAAAATGTTGATTAATTTCATTATAAAATACAACAGTTAAGGAAAAAAAAGACTAAAACTAATTTATACTGACAAATTGTTCTTTCAAGATTAAGGAAAAACACCACTCTCAGGTTTAGAATTTTAAGTGTTTGGTTTTGTACTATTATATTTTTTAAAATACACCCTATATTGTTAATTTTGGTATTAGGTGTGATAAATTTTAAAAAAACATTACAGCCTATGGGGAAGAATTTGCTTACCTTCTTCAGAGAAAGCGAAAACACCACCAAGCATGTCGTCATCTTCATCATCATCACCATCACCATCATTATCATCATCATCTAGTTTTCTTTGGTCAGATGGAGCATTCTTGTTCTCTGCTACTTTAGCAGTTTCCTTGAAAAATTGCTCAAAATTTGGGGAGTCATCAATGACTCCCTCCTCACTTTCGTCTGCTACGTTCATGCTCAGATCAGAACGGTTAGAACTTACATTTGAAGCTCCACTTGTCCCGCTGCTATTTTCAATTGTTGTCTCAGCGGGCAGGGAGGCGTTCTTTACCAACATATGAGCATCATCTATAGTATAATCTGTGTCTTTCACAGCAGAAGAAATCGAAACCACTGGTTGTTTGAATGTTACAATCCCACTATGAGGATTTTGATTCGGAGTTAGTGCAAAATGAGAACTATTTCTTCGTTCCTCATTCTCTGTGTAAACCATACCAGCTAAAATTCAGTTACAAGATTTGAGAAATGTCAAAATGCATCGATTTTAGGAAGTAAATCTGATTAAATTACCTTTAACTTGTCCATGATCAGAAGAAGAAGAAGAATCTGAATCTCTTTCCACAGGAAATCCTCTGTAAGCAAAAGAAGATTATCAACATAAGCAATTGAAAGATGTGCTGAAGTTATTTAGTTATGTAACTTACCTGTTGCGCATAGTTGAATACACACTATGAAAATGATCAAATACTGGAAGCAGATCCTTCCGCCTAATATCAACCTCATTTGCAGACACTTTCTCTATCTCTATCTCCCCACCATGCAAATTCAGGTTCTTGCCATCACTCTCTGGTGGAAACATCGGATAGAACGATATCTAGCATTTATATAATTTAAGGGAATGTAAGCCGCTTGTACATTTATATAATAAGAAGACATGACGCAGATCATGTTTTATTGTAAGGAAACAGTTAAGTAGATAGAACCTCTGAGTTTTGCCAGATTGGTTTCCTTCCGGAGTTTATTAGCACCTCTGCATTGGCAAGATACACGTGGTGTTTCTCAAGAGGCTTTGCTAGATCTTCGTTATCAGAAGTATCAACAGTGGCCTCTGCAAGTTTTCGTCCACCAAACGTAAGTCCACATATGTTCTCCTCTCTCTCTGGCCAATTTGTTCTTCGGCAGACATCCCAACACTGAATAGGTTCAACTTTTACTCTCAGTTCCTCTTCAACTCCTCCAATTCGTGAATTGCTCTCAGCCTGGTCTCCTCCAAGAGATGGAATGAGTTTGTATTGAACTACATGACCTGATGGAGTGTATACAAGTAAATAGTCCAACGCAGGAGCTGACGACTGCAACTCATGTGGCACAGATTGATGGAAAACAGCAGCAAGACAACCAGAAGGGAAGGAAGATTTCCCTACAACGGAACTTGCTGCATGAAAGAAGTTGTTGCATTTGATTCGGCTAACCACAGAAAGAGTTACAGATGCTGGTGGTGGAAATGAAAAATGTGTGGTCATAAACGATGGACTCGACCACCATGGTAGGGACAATGTTGGAGCAAGCGTTGGTCCATCGACATGAGAAGTCCTTATTTCAAGAACATTTTCTCCACCAAATGGGGATAAAACATAGATATGGCAAGTACCCTTAGATGACACAATGGCGATCCACTGACTATAGATACTAAAGCAAATATCTTGTATCACCTGTGGTAATAATAGCACAGGTTCACAGTAGCAGAAAGGTTGAAATGAAACATAGCTACAAGAGAAAATGGAATAATGAACATACAGCTGATGTCATGCCACGATGTAGTTTGTAAAGAGGCACATGTGATGAGCTCCAATCATAGCTTTGAGCACCTTGTCCACTCTTTGTAGGTGATGGCATAATCCGGAAAACGTTAATATTGTTACCGTGGATTGAAGCCGTTACTAATAGAGTGCCACTTGGGTCGAAACACAGAGCAGAGATTGGACTAGTATGAGCTCTGAATTGTGATATAATTGCTCGTGATTCAAAATCCTTGACAATAACCTGATCATCATGATGAGCAGGTCATAAAATATCCAAGTCTAACACAAAATGTCGCACAAAATAAAGACAAAACCATATAAACATATTCACTATCAACTTCTACGTTTGTGTCTTCATTATTCTACTAAGTCCTAATATTTTCCATTCTCAAGTAAACGAACAAAAGACATGATCAGGTTTTAAGATGCTTTCTTTAGGAGACTAACCGTTCCAGCAACATCTGATTCAGCGGAAGATGCGGCCCGACCAACTTTCCAGCCAGGACTAGACGAAAGAGAAGAAGTAGGACCGTCATGTTTGAGATCTTGACAGTATTTAGATATAGTCTTGTAACCTCTGTCACCCAAATTGAGTAAACCGGCCGCCAGATGCTTACTAGATTCCATGGCGTACTTCGCCACTAAATTACCACTGCTCGGCGAAGTAGATGGACTGACTCCAGGAGGAGTAACATTTTGAGGGCTCAGACGACCTATACTAGATGACAAAGGACTATTGGAAGCATAAGCTAACCATCTCGGTCCGACAGCCATTGGTCCATATCCGACATTAACCCCAGATATCCCTTGGTTTCCAAGTTGAGGAACAGGATACGACAGGACACTGAACTTGTTTTCAAGAGTAAGCGCATCAAAACAATATATCTACATTAAAAAAGACACAACGTTAATAAATGCCTCTGTCAACATTAATCATTTAAAAGAGAAAGAGAAGATTAAGCTGACCTGTGACGCAAGACCAACAGCTACAATCCTTGGACTGCATCTGACCATATAAACAGTAGATCGGAACCTCAAAACATGAACATAGTTATGAGATCTAAGTGAATAGAATCTCACAACAGTGGGAGAGAGTGCAAGAGCATCATCATAACCATTTCTAACTGATCCATCTCTGCTAGTAACAACAGGACCAGAACCTTTAGCTTCATCAGCAACTGCTAAAAGCATTGGATGCGATGATCTAAACCCTTCGATTCCTTCACATTTAGCAGGTAAAGGCTGCATCTGTAGAAACGTAACCGGATCATCTCGCCTCGACACAAGTTCACTAACATCACTTGCATCGTCTATATCAAGTACTTGAAACCCATTGGCATAACCTAGTAAAAGTACGTTCTTGAAACAAGATTCACTTGTCTGTAATCTATCAAATGAAGACCACAACACCTATTTGATCAAAATCAGAATCAAAATGTCAGGTTGATCCAAATAGAATCGTCTACAACTGAGCAACTAAACCTTCTATAGATCTTTTAACAAACAAAACTTGTAGAATCTCAATGCCATGATCATTTCTCATAACAGTCAAACTAATTGTCTGAAAAACACTAATATTCCTAAACCTAATCAAAAGAACCTAATTTGGAAGAGGAACCAATCAAATTGATCAGATTTTTATAAAATAAAGTTCCAAAGTTCACTGACATCACTTGCATCGTACTTGAAACCCTTTGACATAACCTAATCAAAGTACGTTCTTGAAACAAGATTCACTTGTCTATAATTTATCGAACGAAGACCACAAAACCTGATTAATCAAAATCACAATTTTTTATCAAAATTTCAGGTTGTCCAAATCAAATCTTCTACAACTGAGCAACTAAACCTACGAGATCTGTAAACAAGTCAAAACTTGTAGAATCTCAAAATCAAAAATTTCACATCAATTCAGAATCAGAATGTAAGCTTGATCCAAATCATTTCTTCTGTAAACAACTTGTATAATCTCAAGGCTATGATCATTCTTGTACAAGTCAAACTTTATCGTCTGAAACGTAACCACAACACCTGCTTGATCAAAAACTTTCGCATTAAATCTAACTATCTAAGTGACACAATAAAAAAACTCAACTTGATCCAAATCAAATCTCCCATTTCTTCTAGCAACTAAAGAATCTCAATGCCATAATAATTTCTTTTAGAAGTCAAACTTTACCGTCTGATATAACAAAACACTAATCAAACATATCGTCCGAAACTGAAACGAAACCACAACAACTGCTTGATCAAAAAACAAAACTTACGCATCAAATCGAACTATCCAAGTCACACAATCAAAATCTCAGCTCATTTCTTCTAAACCGGAGCAACTAAAGAATCTCAATGCCATGATCATTTCTTTTAGAAATCAAACTTATTGTCTGGAATAACAAAACTGAACAACTAAACGATCAAAACGTCAGTTTGATCCAAATCATCAAATCTTCTACAATAAAACAACTAAAAAGATCTGTAAAAAAGTCAAAACTAGTAGAATCTCAATGCTATGATCATTCTTTGTAGAAATCAAACTTATCTATCATCTAAAAAAAGAAAACACTAATATTACTAAATCTAATCAAAAGAATTGAAATCAATCAAATTTTGATCATATATTCAATTAAAATCATCAAATCATCTAAAACTAAACAGCTAAAAAGATCAGTAAACAAGCCAAACTAGTAGAATCTCAATGCTATCATCATTCTTTGTAGAAGTCAAAACTTATCATCTGAAATAAGAAAACACTAATATCCCTAAATCTAGTCAAAATACTTGAAATCAATCAAATTAATCATTTTTTTCAACTACAATCATCAAATCTTCTAAAACTAAACAACTAAAAAGATCAGTAAACAAACAAAACTAGTAGAATCTCAATGCTATCATCATTCTTTGTAGAAATCAAACTTATCTATCATCTGAAATAAGAAAACACTAATATTCCTAAATCTAATCAAATTGATCACATTTTCAATTAAAATCATCCAATCTGAACAACAAGTAAAAGCAAACTAATAATCATTCTTTGTAGAAGTCAAACCAATATCGTCTAAAACAAGAAAACACTAATAATAATTCTTAAATATAATCAAAACAACCACAATTTGGATCAATCAACCAATGAAATTTGTAATAATTAAACTTCCCAAAATCAAAAACAATAGAGAGAAAGTACAGCAAAAAACCTGATCCTTAAGCTCGTTTGAATCAGAGGAAAGAGAAGCAGCGACGGAAGCGCTAGCTGAACGAGCGGTTTTAATACAAGAAGAGATGAATTTTAACGAATTAGGTAAAAAGCCGTTTTTGGTCTGAAGGTTGTTATTATTATCTCCGTTGTTGTTGTTGTTGATATTAGCCTTTGTGTTGTTGCTCTTCATATTAATTTAATAAAATCGGTTTTTCTTTAACCGGTTACCGGAGATGTGTACCGGAGTGGAGGAGNAGGGGGGGGGGGGGGGGGGGGGCGATTACGATAGAGATCGTTTTAATTGGTGATAGAGTGAATGTTCTTCACCATTTTTTTAGCGGTGGAGTTTGGATTGTTTTTGACCTTCTTCAAAGGAGAAAGAACAAGAAGAAGACGAGACGAAGAAGATGAGGAGGAAAAGGAAGAGATCTTTTTTTTTTCTTTTTTTTTTTATTCTGTTTATTTATTTTTTTTCTTTTTGTTTTCTTGCGAGAGTTTTGTTACTGTGGCTTTGGTTTTTGGTTATTATAATTTTTTTTTTTCAGTTCGATTTTGAAAAATTTAAGAGAGTCAAATGTTGGAAAAATAAAAAAAGTGTCACTGTCCGACGAATACAAAAAAGAGAGTTACTGACTGCCGTGTGGGGATGTCAAAATTGCTAAGGAAGCAAACAGTTGGGGAGTTTTTGGTTATTGATTGACTTTATTGTTATTATTATCTTTTTTACGCAAGACGTTTTGGGCCGAAGGGATAAAGCCCATAATATTTTCAGATGGAATACGATATGTTGATTCTGCTGTACTAAAATTCTTTTTTTTTTTGCTCTTTCATCGAGAGATATACTTGAGTTTTGTAGAAGGCAAAAAGTGGAGATATACTGTTGTGAATTTATTATAATATAATATATTATAAAACCTTATTATATAATATATACTATGTGTTTAAAAAGAGTATAAGATTTTAAGTGAATGGTGCTACGAGAGATTTTATTTTAGACACACTTATGATTGTTGTTTATGATTTATTCATTTTACATTTTTACAAACCTTCTATCTATAGGGGTTAAGAGGAGATTAAGATGAAAATACTTAAGAAGGTGAATAATCTCTTTACAAGATGACTAATACAATAACATGACATTTGGTGATGACTAACGACACTTGGTGATAACTAATAACACTTATAACTCTGGATGATGAATAATCATATTATTTAACACTCCCCCTTGAGTATTCATCACTGTATGGTTTGCTGCGTGCTAAAAACCTTGTCATGTAAAAACCCAGTGGGATAAAAACCATGATAAAGGAAAAAAGAGTACAGCGACGCAAGCTCCCCCTGAAAACAGCTGGCATCTTCCTCTTTCAAATATCTCGTAGATGACGCATTCCAATATTTTGAACATGCTTTCGAAACGTTGATGTAGGAAACGCCTTTGTGAAAAGATCTGCAGCATTGTCACTTGAGCGGATGTACTGAATATCAACTTCTTGATTTTCCTCAAGTTCTTTGGATAAGAGAAAAATCTCAGAGGGATATGCTTCGTCCTATCGCTCTTGATGTATCCTTCTTTTAGTTGAGCAACACAAGCTGCATTATCTTCAAATATTTTTGTAGGTTCTTTCCTGATGTCCACTCCGCTAACTTCTTGTATATGATGTATCATCGATCTAAGCCATATGCATTCTTTACATGCTTCATTAAGTGCTATGACTTCTGCATTATTTGAAGAAGTAGCAACTAAACTTTGTTTCTGAGAACGCCACGAAATCGCAGTTCCACCCATTGTGAAAACATATCCGGTTTGCGATCGAGCTTTATGTGGATCAGATAGATAACCTGCATCTGCTAAACTAACTAAACCAAAACCAAAGTTTCTGGGATAAAATAATCCCAAGTCAGTTGTACCTTGAAGATAACGTAAAACATGTTTTATCCCAGTCCAATGTCTCCTTGTAGGAGATGAACTGTATCTTGCAAGCAAATTAATAGCAAAAGCTATATCTGGTCGAGTACAATTTGCATGATACATAAGCGCACCTATGACACTCATATAAAGTACTTATGGACCTAATATATCTTCATTATCTTCACAAGGTCGAAATGGATCCTTATTAATATTAAGTGATCTATTGACCATTGGAGTACTCAAAGGAGTCACTTTATCCATATTAAAGCGTTTCAACACCTTTTTAGTGTAATTTGATTGATGCACAAATATTCCATCTTTGGAATTCTCTATTTGGAGCCCCAGAAATTTTTTTGTCTTTCCAAGATCTTTCATTTCAAACTCTTCTTTCATATGAGCTCTTGCATCATCAACTTCCTTTTGAGTTCCAATTATGTTTAGATCATCAACATAAACAGCTATGATCACAAAACCTAAAGAGGTTTTCTTAATAAATACGCAAGGGCATATCGTATTGTTGATATATCCGATTTTTAATATATATTCACTTAATCGATTATACCACATGCGTCCGGATTATTTCAATCCGTATAGTGATCGCTGTAATTTGACCGAGCAAATATTATTGGATCCTTCTGGGATTTTTGATTCTTTAGGAATTTTGAATCCTTCTGAAATTTTCATATATATATATATATCATTATCCAGTGATCCGTATAGGTATGCAGTCACAACATCCATAAGGTACATTTCTAGATTCTTTGATGCCGTTAGGCTCATTAAGTACATGAATGTGATTGCATCCATAACTGGAGAATATGTTTCATCATAATCAACACTCGGTCTTTGAGAAAAGCCTTGTGCCACAAGTCGGGCTTTATATCTTGTGACTTCATTTTTCTAATTTCTTTTTCGTAGAAAAACCCATCGGTATCCAACCGGTATTATATCTTTGGGTGTGATGATAACTTTTCCAAAAATATTTCTTTTATTGAAAGAGTAACTCATCTCTTATGGCCATTTGCCATTTTTCCCAGTTATGCATTTTTTGACATTCTGATACGGATCTTGGATCAGGATCATTATTTTCATTTTCAATTTCTTTCGATACAGAAAAAGAGAATATTCCATCATCATCATCTATTTTATTTCTAACCCAAATGTTTCCGTCTTGGGTATAATTTATGGAAATCTCATATTTTTCTGTATCATGCTCATCATTTGGACTTTCTTCATCAGAGTCCTTTTGAGCCTTTTCATGAATGCTTTCTAAGCATTTTCATGAATGCTTTCTGAGCATTTTTCATAATGTGGTTCTTCTTGAACCATTTTATTTCTTTCTCCCATATTCTTTTTCTTCCGGGGATTTTTATCTTTAGAGCCCATTGGCCTTCCCCTTTTTAATTGAACCTTGGGTTCATTTATTTTGTTCTCATCAACTTGTTTATTTGGAATTTCAATCCGTGATGGAATATTTGCAGCGGGTATATATGATCTCGTTACCCTTTTTGTATCTGTAAATGCATCTGGTAACTGATTTGTCAATTTTTGCAAGTGTATTATTTTCTGAACTTCCAGTTCACGTTCATTTGTAGGGGGTCAAGATGTACTAATGTTGGTGAAAACCATGTAACATCTTGTGATACTTGCTTGATTCCTCCCCCTAATGCTGGAAATTCATCTTCATTAAAATGGCAATCGGCAAACCGTGCCGTAAACATATCACCAGTTTATGGTTCAAGATACCTTATTATACTTGGTGACGTATACCCAACATATATCCCAATCTCCTTTGTGGCCCCATTTTCATTCTTTGTAGAGTGGTTATAGGAACATAAACCGCACATTGGAAAATACGGAGATGAAATATATTTGATTCTTGACCAGATGCTAACTGCAAAGGGGAATATTTATTATATGAACTTGGTCTAATTTGGACCAAGGTGGCCGCATGCAATATAGCATGACCCCATACAGAAATTGGGAGATTTGTTCTCATTATTAATGGCCTTGCAATTAATTGCAATCGTTTAATCAAACTTTCAGCCATGCCATTCTGTGTATGCACATGGGGCACTGGATGCTCAACATCAATCCCCATTGATATACAATAATCATTGAAGGCACGGGAAGTGAATTCACCAGCATTATCAAGCCTTACTTTCTTTATGGCATAATCAGGGAACTGTGCTCTCAACCTGATTATTTGGGTTATGAATTTTACGAAAGCCATATTCTTGTGGTCAAAAGACACACATGTGACCATCTACTTGATGCGTCAATTAATACCATGAAATATCTAAATGGCCCGCACGGTGGATGTATAGGCCCACATATATCACCATGTATTCTTTCCAAAAATATTGGAGATTCATTCCCAACTTTAGCTGGTGATGGTCGTATTATGAGTTTTCATTGAGAACATGCATTACAGGAAAACTCCCCCGTTTGAAATATTTTCTCATTTTTCAACGGGTGACCATTAGAATTTTGCACAATTTTTCTCATCATGACTGATCCAAGATGACCAAGTCTTTCATGCCAGGGTTTGAATGTACTAACAAACTTCTGATTTATTGTAGCATATGATTCAATCATATTTATTTTTGTGCAATATAATCTGGAGGATAACATTGGTAATTCTTCCACATGATATTTATCCTCCGTTGTAATGCAAGGATATTCATTGCTATTTTTATTCATAGTCGCAATATGATATCCACTTTTGCGAATATCTTTAAAGTTCAACAAATTTCTGTGAGACGTTGGGGAATATAATGCATTATTTATTTCAAACTTTGTCCCCTTTGGCATCATAAAGTTTGCTTTTCCAGAGCCAATTATGATATTTGCATTACCGGATATGGTGCTCACACTAGTGGCAGAGTCTTTTATTTCGAGATAGGAGAAATATCGTTTTTCGTTAAGTATAGTGTGCGATGTAGTACTATCAACTATACATAAGTCTATATCACCAATCTCGATTTGTGACATCTTCTGTGTCATGATAATTAAACAATCCATTAATAGAATAAACTTATGCAAGTTAAATAAAACCTGATATTCCAATCTATTTGAGAAAGACATATTATACAAAACAAAAAGAAAAATTAGCCGACAAGTAAAACATATTTTACAAGGAATAACATAAGCTTTTTATTATCTTGGCAGCTTATAAGGCTTCATAGATCTTAGTCATTTTATTTTTCTACGACATTTCCGGATTCAAGATAATCCGCAATATCAAGATGAGTATCATCATTTAAGCCACTGTAGGAAGGTCCAGCTTCATCATGGACAAAGTTGGTTTCAACATTCCTTGCCTTAATCTTTTGTGATTCTTGATATAGATCGACAAAATTTTTTGGCATACGACATATACGTTCCCAATGTCCTTTCATGCCACATCTACAACAAATATTTTCGTTCGACCTTTTTATAATACGGCAATTTTCATTCACTTCGAAATTCTTATTTTTTCCAGCGTTGAAACCCCTTCCTCTTTCACGGCCACGACCCCGTCCACGACCTCGACCACGGTCTCTGCCACGTCGATAGCCTTGCCTTTGATAATAATTATTATTTATGGTCGCTACAACATTCGCTTATGGGATGGCGTAAAAACACCATAGCCTTGGCTTTATTCTCATCCGACGTTGATTCCGTCTGATTGATGGTTTTGAGAAGCCCATTTGATCTCAAATGCATTTTTGTATGAGATGCCCATGTCATGTAATTATTTCCCGATATATCAAGGACAACAATATCGAGCTTTGCCAAGTTTGACATGGTATTTCTATAAGCAATAAAATCAGAATTTAGTTCAAAAAATATTATAAATAATGATAAAGCATATGAATCATAAAGGCAGTTTAAAACAATATTCATGAATGTATAGCCTATAACTTCAAATAATTTGTTATTAATTAAAAATTGACATAATATAAATGTTACCTCCTTTCGGTATGGAATGGAATGGGAGATGATTAGGCGGAGTAACGGTATTGAGACGGTCGTGCTGATAACGTGTTGTAAATTTATTATAATATAATATATGATAGAACCTTATTATATAATATATACTATGTGTTTAGAAAGAGTAATAAGACTTTGAGTGAGTGGTGCTACGAGAGATTTTCTTCCAGACACGCTTATGATTGTTGCTTATGATTCATTTATTTTACATATTTACAAACCTCTTATTTATAGGGGTTAAGAAGAGATTAAGATGATGACACCTAAGAAGGTGACTAATCTATTTACAAGATGACTAATATAATAACATGACACTTGGTGATGATTAATGACACTTGATGATGACTAATAACAATTGTAACTATGGGTGATGAATAATCATATTATTTAACAGAAACTGTAATTTTAATATAAACAAGGCCATTTGGTGATGTAGCATGCCGACTTCAAAGATGATTTCTAGGACTTTTTTCAAACTTCTGTAAGTTGCGATTCTCAAGATGCAGGTGGCTCCAGGTATCTCATCTCAGTATGATCTCCACTAAGAACACATGTGAGTTTTCTGAGGGGGATTTTACAAGATCCCTCAAAGAAACCATGGATCTGGGTGGCAAGTAATAAAAAAAATCTGGTGAAACATGACTTCAGTATTTCCATCATTGATGGATCTCCAGTGGTGGACATCCTGGAGCTATCGTAAGTGTGATTGGGTTCAGAGAGGTGGGCTATTATTTTACTAATAGGCTGTATGGTTATAGGTAACCCAAAAAAAAGTCTGCAAAGAAGAAATCTCTCAGATGAAATAATACTCTGAAATAAAAACAGAGGAGCTTGGAGCTGTGTCACTGTTAGGTGTCAACCAATGATATGAATAAAAATAGGAACTGTAAAAAGAAGGGTTTTGATGCAGGAAAGAGAGAAACCAAGTGCAAGGTTCACAACATAAAAAAATAAGAAATACAGAGATAGAGAAGAAAGAAAAACTGAGTGAAAAAAGCTTATGAGTAGTGTGACTTATCTTTTCATGAAAACTTGTCCATCTGGTTTTCTTCTTGGGGTTAATTCTCTGTAAGTTGAGTGACGTGAGCTTAGTGAGTAATCTCTCTTGCTTTTCTGCATCAAAGGATATAACCCTTGTGAGCTGGTGTAAGCTCATTGAGACGTACAAAGATCGTGTTGATCTTGGGAACTCGTACTTCTCTGTGTTATTTAATTTTCTGCACATTAACAAACACACAAACAAATCAGCATAAGCAAAACTCATCACCAGCAATCTTAATCAAAACTGAATTGATTAGTTGATCCAAACACCAACAGGATCAAATCCAATTTGGGAAGATCTCATTATAGAATTTTTTTTTGTCAACAATTCCACATATTGCCAATGTTCATCTCATAGTGAATAAGATATGGACTCTTAAAGACAAATCAGCAAAAAATGAAGCTTCATTATTGATTCAAATACGATAAAGTTCATAATAAAAAATAGTTCCATGAGAGCACGAGTTCTTAGATGTGGTATGTAGAACATAACAGACATACCAATGGCTGTTTCGCAATGATCGCCGACTATGGAAGAAGCAGAACCGGATAGGACGTCTATCCCCATGTGGGTTGTAATCAAGAATGTGCCAGATGCAATGTTTACATAGGAAGGTCTCAGATTCCTAGTAAGTCGGGCATCCAAAGAGATTACACCAAGACAAAGAGGAGAAGAAGTGTCTTTCCTTCACGGTTCTCTGTTTTGCAAAATGATGAGGAAGAAGATCAAAATGAGGATAAAGTAATATATGAGGATGAGACAGAGGAGGGAGATATAGGTAAGGAAGTGAATGCAGAGATTCAGATACTGCAAGGAAAAATAGAGGATTTTGGTACCCGTCCATCACTCCCACGTGCTTCTAAGGCAAACCATAAGACAATTCAAGACTTAGCTACTCAACAAACAAGGGACCTGATAGTAGCTTTTTAGGGCTACTTAATCAATTCTCAACAACTACAACGATGTAGTATAGTGTCTCGGGTTCTTATCAATCCATAAGGGAGAGGTTTTAAGAAATTGAAGTTTGCATGAATCTCAGAAAAGCTGCTTAAAAGGAGTTTTGATTCAACTGAAATACTAATATTTAAATGCGACTAACTAATAGAAATTAACAATGAATTAAGAAGAGATATCAAGTAAAAATAAAGTACTCTCAGTAAGCTTATAAAAAGACAATATTTTTTTTATTAAATCTCAGCTTTAGAAGTAAGGTATAGTAAAGAAATAAGGTAAAGTTTGGATCTTTTTATTCTCATCCCATTATTGGGGTCAATCTCTTGGCTAAGAGAGGTTTCTAGATCAGTTCACTCTCGTGACAAAAAACCCTATGCTGAACCACAACCTGAACCTAGCTTTCGCGTAGTGGTACGAGATTCAGCATGCAATAAAATCGGACTCTTAAGCAGGCAAAATCACTCCTTCAACAGCTAATCTCTTAGGCCAAGGTAGTAGATTCTCTTGTTAAGTGGATCTAGTCATTTTCTAGCATGGTGTTTCCTTAGGAAAACTTGGGATCAAATTCCAAATAGCGAAGATAGAACTTACATTAAGGATTCTTAACAAAAAGAGACATAGGATGATGAACATAAATAAACTTCAAAGACTCAACCTTTAACCCATTTCTCCTTCTTTATTCTAGATCCAATAATATACTACTCACTAATCATGGTTTTGAACACAAATCTCATGATAAAAAGGTCAAAAACATGATTAAAGAAGAGAAAAGAAGAATATAATCAAGTTGAAAACGCAAAAGATAAAATTTTCTTTGGTAATGTAAAAGAACTTCAACCAAGGATTTGTTTAGAGTGAGAGAGAAATTACACGAAAATGGAAAGAAAAAAAGAATAAAAATTAGTGTATGTGATGCTTGACGGTCCTTACTCAATTTTTCGGGATGCTTTTAAAGCCTAGAGGGAACCAAAATCCCTATGCGCAGACAGGGACCACAAGTCGGGATAGCCTGGTTTTGTCGCGATGCATGAGGTGGAAGCGCAAGTGTTGTTGATCCATACGATCATTACATTGGGTTCAACATGGTGCAGGTTGCTTGTCATGCACTGTTGGGGCACCTGCATCGACTTTACTCCATTGTTTGTGCCTGATTTTTCCAGAGGCTCATTTCTCTTATGCTCATCTCTTCTGGGGTCCATTTTCTTAGCCTCCTGCTCTTTCTTAGCTAACCTTAGCTCCTTGAAAGGTCTGATAGGGACTTTTAATGTACACATATGACCTAGATTTATCCTAATGCATGCTAATCTTATTATGAGCGAAAATGGAAGTGCAACTAGGGGAAATATGCATGAATGAGACTCAAACTACTATGATCGCACACCTAGAATGATGCAAAATGCAGAGATATCAACACCCCCCAAACCTAGCTTTTTGCTTGTCCTAAAGCAAACAAACAAACCTAGAAATGAAGAAGGAACAAGCATGCAAATGAACTCCGAGATATTGTCCACAAGAAGTTAATCCGCTGTCTTTACCTGGGGTTCTAAAGGGCAACAAAGATTCGACTTACTCCAGTAAGCGTCATACCCTAATCATTATACCACCAAACGAAATTAGCCATAAAATCCTGCAAATCAAAACCTTTCTCCATTTTCACATTTATTAAAAGAAATAGCATGGATATCATCCCAAGTTAGTCAATCAGATTCATTTGGGTAAAGGTAAAGCTTTTAAAGTGAGCTAAAAATGAGCTCGAAGTGAGAGGCTAAATCTTTTTAAAAAGGGATCTCTCTGGAAAATTTTTTTTCTAATACAAAATGCTAAAGGTAAAAACCAATTGGTGCATATAAGGACAGATTTCCATCTATCCAAGCACTCCCATTCTCGTTCATGTTCTTTCTTTCTTCACTTGGGCTTCTTATTCACCCTTAGTGCTGAGATTTTTTTTTCTTTGTTTTTATTTTGTTTTTTGTTTTTATATTGTTTTTACTTTTGAACTTGGCTCTTCTCTTGTGGTGTCTTTTGATTTCACCTTTTGTGATGAGGGCCGGATTTGAACTCATGTCTTTGGCTTTTCTTGCTGTTGAATTGATTGCCTTTCTCCTATCTGGATTTGAGCCTTCAACTCTCCATTTCTTCTTGCTTAAAATCTCTTGTCTCCCTTGTTCGTCACGGAATGTTCAGTTTCATCGACAATAACCAGTAAGATCCCCCGTCCTAAACTACCCAAGGATTTCCGAAACCTATATCAGTCCAAAATGTGAATCAACATCTACATGCAAATACATCCTTGTTGGTCTAAACCTAACACATTTTTCCTATGAAGATTTGAAGGTGAAGAGACCTCACATGCATACTCTCGCAAAAGTGTTTATGGTCTGAAAGAGTGGCTTAACTGAGGGGAGTGGTGAAGCTTATTGGACTAACAAGAGTGGTCAAACTGGAGAAATAGTCCAACTGTGAAAATCCATGAAATCCGATTTTTAAAACAAGAGATGTGATAATCCAAATGCATGTTCACAGTTCAAGTTCATCAAGAAAAAAATTCAGATCAATGCATTTATTCAAGGCTAAATTCACAAGATATTATTTTCAAAAAGTGGTGCTGCCTTAGATTCAGTATAATGCTAAGTGTTCAAAACAAGTCAAGGTGAAGGCAAAAGTTTAAGAACTTGAGAACAACTATCTACAAGGATTTCTCTATACATGCATGATATAAATGCCTATGCTCCTATATACATGCGTCTAGACTCAATCTTAATTATGAAATGCAACTAATCATGCATGAAAAATGTAAAAATTTATGAGGTTTTTTTTAATGTGAGACTCAAGGATTAATGATGGAAAACAAAACAGAAGATATATACACAATCCTCCCCAAACCTAAATCACACAGTTCCTTGCGTGAAAGAGGTTCAGAAGGACGCATCACAATCAGAGCACGCAAGTGAGGCAAAGGTTAAGGTCAGAGAGAGGCTACCTGAGAACACATCGGTCTGTGACCGTTGTGCAGTTTTCAACATTGGCTTTGATCCGATGGAATGTCTGATTCTTCCGTGGCTATCCTTTCTCTTGCTGTATTCCCTTTGTGTACTCTAGAACTCCAACAAACAAAATTTATTTGAAAAGATAAGAAAACTTATAATAAAAAAGGATAAGCTTGGGGTGCCTCCCAAAACCGGTTATTTTAAGTCTCAAAGCTTGACTTTCTCCATGTCTGACTTAAGTTACTGGAGGATCTTGGAGAGAGACAGAATTCTTCTCTCCAATCTGGTGTTTCTCACAAGCGAGATAGGGCTTCAGTATGTGCCCATTCACTGTATACTCGACACCATCTTTTGTGAGTAGAGTCACAGCACCATAAGGTAGAACTTCTTTAATGGTGAATGGGCCTGTCCACCTTGATTTAAGCTTTCCCGGAAAAATCTTCAACCGCGAGTTGTATTGCAGCACCTGGTCTCTAGCTATGAGGTTCTTGGGTCTGATTTTTTATTTATTTATTTATTTATTTATTTATTTTTATCATGGAGAGCCTTGGTTATTTATTTGTATATCGAACCAAATTTCTTTAAGTTAAGGGAGATTGATCATCCTCCTTTCTTGAGCCGTCTTGATGTCATAGTTGAGCAGCTTGATTGCCCATAGGGCCTTGTATTCCATCTCAACCGGAAGGTGACATGCCTTGCCATACACAAGAAAGTACCGTGACTTGCCTATAGGAGTTCTGAAAGCAGTGCGGTAAGCCCATAAAGCATCATCATGCTTTACTGACCAATCTTTTCCGGTCGCTCCAACCATTTTTTTCTAGAATTACCTTGATCTCCCTATTTGACACCTCAACTTGTCCACTTGTTTGTGGGTGATAGAGCATTGCCACTTTATGTTTGACTCTATATTTCCTTAGAAGGTTGTCAAAGATCTTATTTATGAAATGGCTTCCCCCATCACTAATCACTATCCATGGTATGCCAAACCTTGCAAAAATTATGGTCTTGAAGAGCTTAAGGACCACCTTTGCGTAATTTGTTGGACTAACAATTGCTTCAACCCATTTCGACACGTAATCTACTGCTACCAGTATATACTCGTTTACGTAGGATGAAGGGAAGGATCCCATGAAGTCTATTCCCCATACATCAAACACATCGACTTCCAAGATGGGTTCTGCGGCATTTTGTCTCTTTTGCCTATATTTCCCTTATGCTGGCAAGCTTTACAAGCTGATACATACATATGTGTATCTTTGAACAGTGTTAGCCACCAAAAGCCAGCTTGTAGGACTTTGGTTGCGGTTTTAAATGATGTGAAATGCCCTCCATATGCTGAGCCATGGCAGTGGTATATAATACCTTTTGCTTCTTCAACAGCCACACATCTTCTGTAGATACCATCTGTCCCTCTTTGAGGAGTTGTACTTTGTAGCCCAAGTCTGGAAGGTTATCCCTGGCTTCAACTCCCGTCAGCTTTTCTTGTGTTATTGAGTCATTTATTGGAACCAAAGCCTGGATCCTCATTCTTTAGAATTGATCAGCAACTCCATTCTTAATGCCCTTTTTATCTATTATTTCCATGTCGAACTCTTGAAGAAGTAGGATCCATCTAAGCAGTCTTGGTTTTGTGTCTTTCTTAGCATATATGTACCTAAGAGCTGAGTGATCAGTGTAGACTACTACGTTTGATCCAACTAGGTAGCTTCTAAACTTTTCAAATGTGAATACCACTGCCAGAAGCTCCTTTTCGGTAGTGGCATACTTGACTTGGGTATCATCAAGGGTCCTGCTTGCGTAATAGATTACATGGAGTTTTTTTATCTACGCTCTGCCCAAGCACAGCTTGTACGGCATAGTCGCTTGTATCACACATTATCTCAAAGGGGAGATCCCACTTCGGTGCTTGGACTATGAGAGCGGATATTAGCGATTGCTTGATGGTTCTAAAAGCTCGAAGGCAGTCTTCATCAAATACGAACTCAGCTTCTTTGTAAAACAACTTTGTTAAAGGTCTGGCTATCTTTTAGAAGTCTTTCATGAAACTTGTATAGAAACCAGCGCGTGACCCAAAAAGCTTTTTATTTCTTAAACAGTGCTCGGAGGTTTCAAGTGGACCATAACTTCTATCTTGGCCTTATTTACTTCTGTGTCCTTCGTGGAAATCTTATGGCCGAGCACAATTCCTTCTCTTACCATAAAATGGCATTTCTCCCAATTGAGCACAAGGTTGGTCTCTTCACACCGTTGTGATACCCTGCATAAGTTAGAAAGGCAAGCAGCAAAAGACGACCCATATACGGAAAAATCTGTAACACCCGTCTCATCCTCACGCGAGAGCGGCGTGCCGCAAACCCTAGCATATCTCTCAAGTAACTCAAATGACTCATCAATACTCTGCTTTACTTATATCACCGACCAATTCACAACACCTATGACCAAATAAAAATAAATGTTTAAAATAAAATATGGAAAACATCATAAAAATTCACAAAGCACTCGATCCATCGTAATACTCATTAATCTTACCTGAAAAGGATATAAAAAGAGGGATGAGTAACAGGGGAGTCACTCAGTGGAGTTTGTGATGTTAATCGCACAAAACGCAGCTTCGGTCATAACACTCAAAACACGGAACAAATACTAAACAAGAATAATCACGGCCCTAAGGTACACAAGCATACACATCATTAGTCATACATGTGATTGGAAATTTGGAGAAGGAGGGTGTAGCTGAAAGCAGCGGTAGTGGGAGGTGTGAGCTGTAGTGGGAGTCAAGCGCGGTAGAGAGCGGAGAGTTATAAAAAAATTGAAAATATTTTTTTTTATAGAAAAAATATCACTAAAACTAATTATTAAAAAATCCCAACTGAAAAAAAATTATAACAAAATATTGTAAAACTAATAAACATACTTGAAACTAAAAAAATAACCTATCTATGACTTCTCCATATACTCTCAGCAATGTTATTTCGAATACCAGCCATATATGCATCACCTGTAGGCACATAACTTCTTCTTTGAATTTCTTCGTCATCCTCTGAATCAGATAATTCAAGTAGTCCATCTTCCATTTGTTCGTATTCTTGAAAGTCTTCATCAATTCTTGTCAATTTTTGTACGAAGTTATGTAAGGTCATAGTCGCTACGACAATCTTGCACTGTGTTTGTAGATCATTGCGTGCTGGATTTCTGATGATAGCAAATTTTCCTTTCCACACTTCAAAAGTTCCCTCGATCACCGAACGCAGAGAAGAATGACGTCTATTAAATGTTTCACTCTTATATTTTGCCGGGCCTCTTCGCCATTGATGCGGATGATATCGTGTTCGAAAATATGGAACCAGATATGCTTCTCTATTATGATACCCCAAATCAACAAGAAAATATCTTTCTTCAGGTGGAGTTGGAAAGTACTCATCCTGTTGTGCACAATATGTCAATATCTTCGAATCATGGGCTCTTCCTGGTGTCCCCACATATGTAAATATAAATACCATGTTGAAGTTACAAATCATAAACACGTCCATGGTAGGATGTTGCTTCTGCAAGTTCCAATACTTTTCCTTTTTGTCACTTCCAACTCGCACTGAAACATGTGTACCATCAAAAGCTCCAATGCACCAACTAAAAAAAAGGATAATCATGTTTATTAGAAGACAGAATGGGGTTCACCTCTCGAAGTTCATGTTTTTCAGGCTTTATAATATCTTGAGACATACGAACAAGCGAATCCAAAACTTCATGAAACTTTCTGTTCACATGATTACGTTGATAATGTGTTGCAATTGTTCGTTGAACTTCATCATGCGAAACAGTCTCAAGAAACATTGCAACAACTTCTTCCAATCCACATTCTCGTGATTCACGTAGGACATAATCATTCTTCAAACGAACACATAAGTGTTGAAACGTGTCTTAATGCATTCGTAGAGTCTCATAACACTCTTGGTCATGAACAGTTATCATTTGCATCGTATGACGCCATCCACAACCTCTGGTAATCCACTGTAACTTTCTATCACGGCTTGGATCTAAGCATTCACTCTCAATCAGCAATGAAATTACTTTAAGCAAACTTTGATTAAAATCAAAAGCAAGTTCCTGGAAAAAATAATTAAAAATAATTTAGATTTATACTCAACTAACAAAATAATAAAATAATATTCATGAAACACTAAACAAAAATTTTAAAGTAGAACTTAATCTGAATCATAAATATTATATATTTAGATGTTATAAGTAAGTTAATGCAATAACAATCATTAGACAAAAAAAAAATTCACTTAAGCAAATTTGGTAAATCACAAGAATTATTCTAATACTCATTAAAAAAATACAAAACAAATTAATAAAAACCAAAACATAAAATCAAATAGCAGAGATTATTAAAGCAACTCAAAGCAGTAATATGGTTATTAGAAAATAAAGAATAGAACTAATTCCACAATACTGTTATAAACAAAAGCTGCCTAATCAGTTTTTCCCCTTTTTCGTTTTAAAAATCTGATATTCTCTGCCTCATTTGGTAGTGATATGAAAATCTGACGACCACTCTCATCGGATGCAAGATAATCAATCGTAGCCCAATACAGCTCGCTAGCATGGTCTAAAGTAGTCATTTTGAGCAGCAGGCTCGAATGTCTCCCTACAACTTTTCCAGAATTTTCCTTGATCCTCAATGGCAGTCATGATACGGTCCCATTTATCTGGATTACCTTGTTTGGAAGACGATCCCACTTTAACCTTTTCACGTGATACTGATCTCTTAATTGGACCACTATGTTCCACTTCTTCATCTGATATCACAACTTGTGGAACTGGACTCGGTGGATCATGAGGCAAATGTTTTGCTCCAGCATGAGGTTGCCATCCCTCATTTACCGACACATTAACTCAAGAGCATATAAACGATTAAGTAGAGGAATATCTCTCAAAGGATGTGTTCGCAACTTTGCTGCTTCTGGAATAGTCTGAAAAAGACATAAACATATAAAATATTAGTGACTAAATGATATATTAATATGAAAGAAAAAAAAGTTTAAGTTGTTATATATTTATTATATAAAGGTAAAGAGTTAATGGGAGAGAGAGGAAATTTTGATGTAACTTTGATCTTTTTATTGTAGAGAGTTTATGTTTACAAAATGAGGTAACTCAAAGCTTTTATATAGGCAGCCCAAAATAGAATGCTAAGGCGGTTGAAATTTAATGTATAGGTAACTTAATCAGTAAGTTTTTGGATAATCATTATGATGTTATAACACTCCCTCTTGATTATTCNTTTTTGTGGGAACCGAAATCCACCTCAATGTATTTTCGTAAAGTTAATGTGAGGATCCGATAATCTTGCGAGAGAAAGCAGAAAGTAGAGAGAAAGATCGAAAAAGGAAATTAGGTCAAAAAGATAACGAACTTTTATTGCTATAATGTATTGAATGTGTAAAACGTCTTAGGATCTCTTACAAGAGGTAGAGATCGATCCTTATTTATACTAAGACATCCTAAGCCCTAAACAACCTAAGTTTCGATGTCGGAAAATGATCTTTTCCTTTTTCCGATGATTTTTCCATAAATCTTCGAGGAAACTTCTAGAACCTTCCATATGTCGGTTTCAGCCCTTGTCGGTCCATCCTTCCAGCTCGGCCCAATTCTATCCCTCGTCTTTTGGTTCAGTGGTTCTCTCCGGTTTGTTTTAAGTTAATGTTTCTATCGTCTTTGATAGACGAAACATCGCGATGTTTCAAGAAAATTACGAAAACATCGGTATGTTTTACGAAAAGGCCATGAAAGAAGCGAAACGAGACGAAACAAAAGGTGTCAGCCAGCTCGGTTAGAAATTCCTACCAAGCTGGATGGTCAGCATACTGCCTACCGTCCAACTCGGTCAGATTTAGTGACTAAATCTACCGAGCTGGGTGCTTCCAGATCCATGATGTTATCCAGCTCGGTATCCAGGGTGAGAGGAGATCTTCCGATAAGTCGTGGGATGCGTCCAGGTTGTATGCTGAAGGGTGTCGGTCAGCTCGGTATCCAGGAGGGTGGATTTTACCAAGCTTACTGGCATATTTCGTCCAGCTCGGTAGCCTGGGTGCAGGAAACACCGAGCTGGCTGCTCCATGCTTCCCGTACCGAGCTGGACTGAAACTCCCAACTTGTGGATGGCATAAATATCTCGTATGAACTCCGTTTGATCTGATTCTTCTTCTAAGAGCTTCATAATTGAGTTGAAAATATTTTCCAAGTGGTTTCATGTTCACAAGCCTTGTGGTTTGGAAGATATAACTTGATCATTGCACACATATCCTTTTCAACTCGGAACTCTCAGAAAGTGTCATCCACCTCGGTTTCCAGGAAGGGAAGGATTGGACCGAGCTTAATGTATCATTCTGTCCAGCTCGGTATCAAATAGGGAGGATGATACCTAGCTGGATGCATCATGACAGCCAGCTCGGTAGACTGGTACCGAGCTGACTACTCTGTGCTGTTCTGATTGACGTTCTGTGGCAAATGCTTGGCAAAACATGCATCCAACTCATGTATGTCGGCCAGCTCGGTAGGATTGGCTGCCAAAACACCGAGCTGGCTGTCCTCCAAGCTTGCTTGATTGCCTTTTACTCGAAAANTTCAAAGGATGAAATGATCAGCCGAACGTGATGAAGAGATGTCAGTCAGCTCGGTATCACTAGCAGGTCTTGATACCGAGCTGGCTGTCTTGTTTCGTTGAGCCGATCGTCCTTTGTTTGATGAATTGCAAGTTCATCGATTTCTCAGAAAAACTCTCGAAAGACAGCATTTCTTACTTTC
>OVBI01001301.1:0-37178 GCA_900406495.1 Sisymbrium altissimum | reverse complement strand
TGTTGCAAGGAACGTCTAGTGATAGAGAAAATATTGTGGATACCTACTGAAAAAGAAGAAGAAGCGGCAGAGGAAAACTCTTTTGAGAGAGAATTTTTTTAAAGAAAAACGTTTCAGTGTCCGCCAACCCTAAGGGCCAAGGTGAATTCATTGTTTTTACTACGAATTTAACGACACTGAATCAAAAGGTTTCCCTTTATAACATATCGTATAATAAATACTGTCACCCGGCGGTTTAATTGGGTCAATCGAGAAACATTTTTTTTTGGGAGAGAGTATGCTTACTAGGGCATTGGGGGAGCAAGCTGTTATACCTTATGGGATAAGTACACACGCTAACAGAAGCAAATTACTTGTTGGGGAAGTCTACAAAGTATTTAAATCCGAATGTTTGGTCTTTCCAAGTAAGCACCTAAATTCATGGGATCGCTCCTACGAACTGAAGATTTCGGATTTCGGATTGTGGATGGAAGCCGGAGATATTTCTTATTGTTGGCGAGACGATTATCCTTAGAGGGATTCCTACTCCGGAGAGATTATTGCCGATCTCGAACTCCTTACGATATCCTAGGTTTCTCTCGGCAAGAATATGCCTTGGCAAAGTGATTAGACACAAACAAAAAAGAAATAACGGCGTGAGCGAAGCAGCAGAGAAATCTAATGCGAAACCTTCAGGTACGATCACGTTCATGAGTCATGAGTTACAAACAGAGACAGTAGTAAATATATTTTAGATTCGGATTCGAATTGTTGAACCAAATCATCATCATAGTACAATGCTCACATACTCTTTAAAGTGGACATCCGTTGATAGTTTTTCCATTACTTGAGGATGTAAGCAGGCCTGAAAATCAAGACTTCCTTCTTCGACTCCTTGGTATACAACGAGTCTCCCGTTTAGATATGGCGGTCCAGCTCTTGCAGCTATCGGTTTACCCCAACCGAAATCGTTAACGTACACATCGAACCGGTGAGAGTTTGTCACAACCAAATCTCTGCTACCAACAGAAACCGGAATGTTGACATTTTTCACCCATTTCTCTGCAAATGCTTTCGCATTTTCATCCGTTTGTGACCGCTCCATTTTGTTTATCTGCATAGCCGCCCAGCCTAGTCCGCGGTCCATCAGCTCACCAACCGTGACTGTGGCTATCCCGGTCTGGCTCACATTCCCGAAACACTCTTCATCAAGCGGTGGGTTCAGCCTTCGCCTCATGTTTATAGGTAACCTGCAATGAGTCTCTTCTTCTCGGCTCATCCCACTGTGCTTAATCATCGAACACCATATATGTCCTAACACCGCTTGCATAGACGAGACCTTCTGGTCAGCTTCGTCGTTGGCTTTAGCTTCCAGTTTCAAAACATTCTCCTTTGTGATGTGAAACACCTTCTCTTGTAAATTGGTTGATGCTGCGTAACTAGCTGCTTTTGTTTCAGGGTCTGGAATATGGATTGGGTGATCAATCCCATCAAAGAACCAACCTTTGAGGTGAAGACGACGCTGGAAAGTCTCGGATCCTAAGTCCTTCGAGCAGAGTTCAGACCAAGCGTTGAAGAACTTCCAGATCGAATTTCCATCAGCCACAGTAGAGTTATAACCGAAACCGACAAAAATCCCATCTTTCATCTCAGTCACTTGAACCATAAGCAATGATCTTGAGACACCGTTGTAGTTCTTGATCCCAGTCGCGGGGAAGAAGGAACTGAATAACCCTGGGACAGAACCGGACAACCGAAAGACATCACTGACTTCGATGTTTCTAGCCACGGCGTGAACAAACTCCACACCTGAACCATCACAGCTGATGAAAAAAGAGACGGTATCGTCGTCGTTCTTTACCTTGACAAGACGACCAGCTAAAGGATAGAAACGATCAAGTGAAACAGAGAGTGAAGTTTGTAATCGTGAGATTAGTATGTCAGTTTTGGTATCAGGTTTGGGAAAAACAAGACCTCTTTGAAGATAACCAAAGCGAAGACGAGAGAGATCCCATGGACTCAGGTGAATCTTCTTCGCGGAACTCGATTTCTTGGCATTTCTGGGGCTGACGATGCTCCTTGAGATCACCACCAAATCTTCGTCCATATCGTTTTAAGTTTTAATTAATGGAGGTCGTTTGGTTACGTGAGCCTCAGTTTCTTTTCCAGCTCTTATGGTGATCATTAATCCTCTAATGATTATGTTCATATTTCAAGTGGTACATAAAAAAGACCAAAGACATAATATATTATGGTCTTAATATATGGATTATGGTTGCACAAAAGGAAAATAAAAGGTCTTACTTTACGGTGTTTTGTTACTTTATGTGGCTGACGTCCCATCGCTTTTAAGTTGTTTTTTATTTGTTTTATTTTGGCGTTTTCTTAGTCTCCACATCGTGTATTAACAATAATAAACTAGCGGTAGGTGAGTAAATATGGAATCTATATGGTTGGTTCGTATGTCGCATCACTTTATCTTTAAGTTTATCAACTTTATAGTGATATAGTACTGTATAAAGTATTTAAGTGCACTACGCATGTATGTCAATTATTTCACAATTATAGACCATATTTCTTTATTAACTTATATATTGTAATCTAATATTTGTTATTCTGCTTAACAAAAACGTTAAGTAAAGGGTTTGACATATATACTTGATAGTTCGTGATGCCAGTCGCGCACAGGGAAGAAGAAGGAACCGAACAATTCATCGAGGAAACCTGACTAAACCAGATCCCCGATGGCGAGTGTTTTAGCTGCAGCGTGAACGAATTCCACACCAGCGGAACAATCACATGGCAGCAGCTGATGAATAACGAGACAGTGACATGACATCGCCTTCGCTAACCTCTTTGACAAGACGACCAGCTAAAGGGTAAAAATGATGGAGACCAATAGAAAGGGAAGTTTTTAACTTTGAGATGATTACATTAATATTTGAATCAGGTTTGTGCAAGAAGAAAGCTCTTAATTTGAGGATAACAATAACGAAGACGCAAGAGGTCCCACATAGTCAGATTGACCTTCTTCACACGACGTGATGATTGGTCAACTATATTTCTCGGATGCACAATACTCGTTGATTTCACCACCAAATCTTCCATCACTTACTCTCTTTTATGTTATTTTCTTTGGACGTATAGTTTTCAGTTAATTGGTTTTTTTTTTTCTTTTTTTAATCTGTAATTGGATTTTATTTGATTTCACCAACTACTTTATGTAATGCGTGGTTCACGTTTCCCTTACATTAATCTTCAACACTAAGATAATCAATTAAAGCACTGATACACACAAACAAGTTGCGTGTACTTACTTTTTACGTTTTTTCTTTTATTTTCTTTTGTCATATTAGCTTATTTGACACTGACACAGTGACACGCAACTATTATAAAACGGCTCTACATCACTAGCTGCATAATTGCACAAGATTTAGAATATTCAGTCTATCATTAGCAAACTGAAATAAATCGTATTCTCTGCATGCCACGTAAACGTAAGATACTCAGAAGGGCCGAGCTAGTGTATGGTAGCTTAATGGGCCTTTGGATCATATAGCTATTTAGGCCCAAAACATGGTTGTTCGACGGCGATGAAATGTGATGGTGCTTCTCATAACGCCGCCGGCGACAATCCGATTGACAAAAAGCCTCTCTCTACTCCCTCATGGCGAAAGCTAAGCAACAGAAACCGAAGCCTAAGAAGCAACCGAATCAGGTGCGTGTTTATCGTTTTGGATCGAGAGAGGCGTATAATGTGTTTTTGTCTGTAATTTGTGTGTGTTGGGTTGAATCGTAGACGAAGAAGAAGCAAGGGAAAGACTGTGATCTCTCTCAATTCCGTGCTCAGCTCGACGCCTTGGGGCTTAAGATCATCCAAGTGACTGCAGACGGTAACTGTTTCTTCAGGTCTGTGTGTTTGTTTTATTTGATGGAATTCGTTTATGGCTGAAGACGAAGCAAACTGTGTGTTGGATTTGACTGTTGACTTTGTATATTCACAGGTCAGTTGCTGATCAATTGGAAGGCAATGAGGATGAACACAGCAAATACCGTAGCATGGTTGTTCAGTATATAGTGGTAAGTGCCTCTTTCATACACCATTCTTTGAACAAACAAAAGAAGCTGAGCAATCTTATGTATACAGAAGAATCGTGACATGTTCGAGCCTTTTATCGAAGATGATGTTCCATTTGAGGACTACTGTGAAAACATGGACACCGATGGAACTTGGGCGGGGAATATGGAGTTACAAGCAGCTTCTCTTGTCACTCGCAGTAATATATGTATTCACAGGGTAGTATAATATTAATTGCTTATTTTGGATCATTATCTTCTTCTGTTGTTTGTGAATTAGTTTGAGTGTTTTTCAACATTGTTCTTTTTTGTTGCAGAGCATGTCACCGCGTTGGTATATACGCAACTTTGAAGATGCAAGTACCCGTATGATACATCTGTAAGTACTTTATTCTTTTCATGTTTCCTCCCTAGATGATGGTAATATTTACCTCTACTAATAACTAAAATTCTCTCGTTTAGTTCTTACCAAGATGGGGAGCACTACAATAGTGTGCGTTCCAAGGAAGATACTTGTGGAGGACCTGCCAGGCCTGTTTTAATACAGGTTTTAAGTTGGACTTTATGTTTTATGGTATAATTTCTCTGATGCAATTGTCCTAATTAATTCCAGTTTTTTCAAAGGCTGATGCTAAAGTATCAGCAGCATCTGAACAAGCCAAAGTTACAGAGAGCAAGTCCAAAACCAGAGGTAATAAGTGTAATGTGGATGCTGCGGCTGTCAAAGTAGTCATGTCGGGTAGTTGCTGTGACAATGCTGAGAAAGCTGAACAGGTGATATAAGCTTATGCTTGGTTAATTTGTTAAAAAAAAAACATGATCATTAGTCCTCTCTTATTTGGAATTTTACTTTTAGGTTCTAGTACAAGTAAACGGTGATGTGGACGCTGCGATAGATTTCCTGATAGCAGAGCAAGGAATGGAGTCTCTGACTGAAATTGATTCAGAAATCGCTTCTGCAGCAGATATCACAATTCCGAAAGAAGAAAGCACCGAGCAACCCAGAGAAGAAATGAATGGGAAGATCAATGAGGAGGAATCAGCAAGCTGCAATAACATCGAGGCAGTCCGTGCCACGTCCAGCTTTCAGACCGATGAGAAGGTTTCATTTGCTCGGTTAAACCATGAAAGTAGTTTATTTCCTTAGATTACGTAAAGATGTGATTTGAATATTGATTTATGTATAAGTAATTCTGCGTAAAACTGTAGAAGATCCCGAGGAATAAATCATGTCCATGTGGTTCAAAGAAGAAATACAAGTCCTGCTGCGGAACAGCAACTGGGAGATCCTCTGTTAAACTGTTAGTGTAAGTTTCTCGATTCAGTTCTACAAAACACTCAACAAGACTTAAGTAAAGATCAGTATTTCTTAACTGAATTTGCAGTAGCCAAACAATGGAGTCGAAGAAGGGAAGAAGGAATTTGAGGAGAGGAACATCGCATGAAGTTTCAATTGCACAAGATGTGGGTGCTCTTTGTATATAAGGAAGTCTCACAGAATTACAGAAAATATTAAAGGTGATTACATTCACTTAATTCGTTCGCCAAACTCTTCTGTCTGTTAAGAAAGAACAGCAATTGTTTTTTCACGTAGTAATTCAAGTTTTGGTTTATCTCTTCTTCAGGGGGGGGGGGAAGATGATCTTTTTGAGGATCCATTGCAAATTTCACATAACAGCTTGCGCAGGTACCTGAGATTAGTTTTGAGTTTCGATATAGGATGATGATCACTCGCGGGTTGAGCTTTGTTGTATGATTAAATTACACTCACATCGACTCAAGAACATATATGTAATACCATACACACCACAGAGCCCAAAATTAGCTCTTGAAATGACCCAATTTATCGAAAGCATATCTTGACTCGCACTAGCCAGATGATGATGGTGATGATAATTTAGGGACGAGAGAAGTGGAAGGTGCGAGGAGTGTAGTGGTTCCAAGGAGAATGGTGAGGAGAGAATCCTGATGATGCTGCCATTCCCACTCGCTTTACTCCGCCATCTGATTGCTTTTCCGATCCGACTGTCGTCGTTGTCGTCATCGCTAGCGATAGGTCGCTCCCTAATAGTCTCTCCTCATCTCTAATCCTATTTCTCATGCTCGCAATCTTAAAAATTATCAATTTAAAACCACTGTCAAAGTTTATCTATTTTCCGACAAAACCAATATTATAAACACGAACATGAACAACTTACCTCGGGTTTGATTGATTCTCCTAGACTTAGATTGAGGTTATGATCATTCCACTCCTTCTCTGTTTTTACCATAAAATATTTGGAGTAAGTTTGTAAAAAAGGTACGTTTTTAGGCGGAAAACGTAAAATCAAATTACAGTACCTGGGCTAAGCTCTTCCTCATATACTTTAGGGTCAAAATTGGTGACTGCATCTTTTCCATTGCTTTTTATTGCCGCTTTATCGTATGCTCTATAATTCATAAAGCACGAAGAATATATTAAACAGAATAAATAAACATGATGATGAAACATTGGACAATAAAACAGTACCTTGCAGCTTCCATCTCGGTATCAAAGAGACCCAAATAAACGTACCTGAAATAAATAAATGAAAAAAAGCAAACAACAAAATTGTAAATATCCATAAGAAAAAAAACAAAAGTTCGAATTTAAAAATTAACCCAAACTTTTTTGGAGTAATTATACTTTTTGTTAAGAAATTGACCCAGTCGAGCCTCCCATCTTCCACATTTATGCAAAGTGACTCCTCTATATTTAGAACTGCCTCTTGGAAATCCAGTGCTTTGCCTTCGAATGACATGCATGAACTCTTCCTTCGTCAGACTTCTCATCTGCAATCAATATTAGTTTTATGTTCAAGTACTAATTTTATTCAATTCCTTGAACCTACAATTAATAAATACTACAAATAATTAATACTTAACCTGTTTCAAATCTTCCACGTAGTCTTCAATGTCGAAGTTGATATCTGCATCTATACCTCTAAACTTAACTGCGGCTCGATCATAGGCACTGTCCCGAATAGTATATTCATCCAAGTTAATTGCATAACAACAAACATAATAATGTAAGTATAATAGGTTCTTTCTAATTGATATTTGGATGAGGAAAATATACCGAGCAGCGGCATGTGCGGTGTCGAATCCACCTGAATATATATGTAACAAAAAAAAAAGTAATAATAATAATAAGGATATAAGAAGCCTTTATTTTGTCGAAGAAATCGAGTGAAAATGGACAGACACTACACGACTTAGTTTCAATAGGACATTGATTTGTGTTTGAACAACAATACATGAACCATACCTAAGTACACTTGCTTCCCACAGTCCCTGCATAATATTCCAAAACATCTTATAAGAATAAAATAGATCAAGGTATAGACTCAAATGAAATGAAACATGTATTTGATGGATTCAGCATATATAGATATCATATATTCTAAGGTATAACGTAGGGTCAAAGAAAATTAAGTTACCAAATATGTGACTCCCATCTTCCGGTTCGTCGGTAAAAAGTAACTCCTCTATACTGAGAGCTCCGTGAGCGAGGACCACGTCGGCTCTTCTTTACCGGCGGTAATATCTCCGGTTCTGGGTTTTCCTGACCACCAGACCCGCTAGGATCCGACCGAACGACACAGTGGCTTCTAGTGAAACCTGACCCAGATATTCCTCGAACTTCATGTTCCGTGCTTTGACCCGGAAAAAAGTTCCGAGTCACCGGAGGCACAGAGAGCAGCCACGTGGCCGATGAGCTCATCGAGATTGACACGTCTCCTCCTCGATTCCCTCTACCGTCGGATCCTTCGTGATGATCAGGTGAGTCGTTAAGGTTCCACATTTCTCTTTCAATAAAGATGAAACAAAAATAAAGAAGTTTGGGAGCAATAAGAGAGAAGGCTCATAATGAGAAGAGAACCATCAAATGCAATAAGATGGGATCGAATAAATAAATAAACTATAAGGATCCATACGAAAAAAATCACATTATTCTTTAATAGGAATATAGATCTGCTAGACTCCTCCATTCATTATTTGCAGAGGTGCAGAAATATTATCAACGAAAAGAGTATAGAAAAATTATACTTAAAACAAAAAAAAGGATTATGGATGAATCATTTTTTGTATTTGATTCTTTCCCAATACAAGTGCAGTAGACTGCTTCCTAGTTTCTGGTCTCCTGAGTATTGACACCACAAGTATCTTTATATATAAAGGGAAATTAAATTCAGAAGTTCAAAATTTTACTGAAAACTATTACGGATGAAAAAAGCAGGATGATGTAGATGGGAGTATCTTATTTAATCTGTTGTACTATTTAGTTTCTCCTACTCCAACTACTCAAAATTTATCATTTTCCCTCTTTTTGTATAGGACTATGGTTTTTCTTTCTTTCCTTATTCCCCAAACAATATTGGCACAACAATTCAATTCACAAAAACAAAATAATCAGTGCACCGAAGAAAACTTTAAATATTTCGTGACAAAAATATATTGTTCATGTGATATCCTATCCATTTTTTTTGTTATGTATCTTTACAAAATGCTACCGTATTTGCGGGAAAATATATTGTCAATATAAAAAACATAAAAAGGATGAACAAATCCGTGAAAGAGGTTGGTACGAGCAAAAGAAAAAAAAACGGAAATAATATGAGCAAAAAAAAAAAAGGTATTACCGAAAATGCCCCCCACCCAAGAGTACGGGAAACAGCAAATCAAGTTTCTATTCATTGCCTTGATCAATACACCTTCACTCTCCTGTTTAATGGGCGTGCATTCACGCGCCTTTTCACAATAAGATTCTTCACACTGTATCTTTTATCTTTCCTATGTTGAAGTAAAGGACGGCTTCAGATGATGCAGTAGCTTCAATTTTTAACTTTTATTATCTGGAGAGGTGGCTAATCTTTTGTCTGCAAGTGGCTGAAAATTTGTGGTCTTCTAAAAAACTTGTCCCTAATCAGCATTCAAAGTTTTTCGTTAAACATACCTTTTTCTCGAATGCATCGTCATTTTTCAGAGTGTAGCTTTTGTGCCTTGTTCTATTTTTAATATGACACTTTTTTCGTTTTAATTATGTGTTTATGTAAAACTTACATTTAGGTTTGTTCCCTTGTGATGATGTTTTGTATTTATCAGCTTTAAAAAGTTAAGTTCAAACTTTAGATCTGTTGGTCTTTTATCTTGTCGGTTATGTAGTCGATTTTTTAGCTACTCCAATTATAGAATAAATATTACAACATAATGAAAAAAAAATTATTTACATATAAATAAATCTAATACACCAACTTTTGTTAATAATTTGTCTATTCTATCCATTTTTAGGTTTCTATTTATATGCATTACTTTTTTGTGAACTGATACTTTAATAAAATAGGTTATTTTAAAATTATACTATATTTAAAATTTCATATGCTCCTTTAACATTTATGATAGCATTAAGTAGTTGAGAAATATTTTAATATACCACACAAAAAGGTCTATAACTTACCAAGCTTATGTATACGGTATTTTGTAAAACTTATCTTAAATTGATTGGCACAGTTAAAACAATATTGTAAAGTGGAGTATTATTGATAAAATAATATTATAAAAGCGTTTTAAGTTTTTATTTATTTAATAAATAGTATTTTAATTATAATACATACACAAATAAATGAAATTAAGGTAGAAAAACAAATTATACTGTTCTTTTAAAAGTGAGAGTAAATTGGTTCTACTGTTTTTTAACATTTTTATTGATTTATCTCCTTTTCTATTAGAGTTTCTGTTTTTCTTACTAAACGTATTCAAATACTATTTTGTTTCAAATTTAATTTATTGGAAATTAACCTATCTAGTCATCTATCCATTTTCTTTATATTTTTATCAATTTGACAGGATTTAATAGCAATATATGTAGATGAAATAAATAGCATTATGATATAGAAATAAGGTTGCACACACAAAAAAAAAAGTGTAGGCAGTAGGAATATAGCATACATCAACATGCATATTTTATCATTTTGAAAAACCATTTCTTTTCTTTTTGTTTCAAAATCGTACTTGCTTTCGATATTATTTATATGTTTCCTTTGAAGACAAGTCCAAGTTGGAAAACAGAAGAAGAGAAGTGTCTGCCGGCCAAAAAATAAGAAGAAAATTGTCTATTTTGACACAGATTTTTATGAATATATTAAGGCTTAAATTGAAATAAAAGCGCATATTTCTAAATACGTGTTTAGTAAGGGAGTAAAGCAAAAATAGGTGTGGGTAAAAGGAGAGCCATAGCGTGAAAGAGGAATATTACAAGTGGGGAGAAAAAGCCAAACCTTCCCCTAATGGAACTATGACGATGCTTTGATGCTCCCTGTTTCTTTCCCTAAGTAGTAATTAGATAACTCTCTCTCTCTCTCCATCTCGGCATATATTTATCAATATATCTGTCTGTTAAATTCAATAATGTAAATCTTAGCCCCACACCGTTGTTTCGATAACACATCATATCGGATAGTAGCTTTCTTTCTTTCTTTTGATTGTGGATAGCTTTACCATGGATTGCAACCAATTTGAAGATGTATCTTGCTAAAGATGATTCATTGATTAGCTATACATCGAATACTAAATTTCATGGAAATCAATCTAGACTACATGTATGTTCGATAGTATGTTTGTTCTAAAACTAATATATGAATCTCGTGTCCATTATACTAATTAATACTGGTTTATTAGGTGTAAGATTCAACATGTAGTGGGAAGATGTGGTTCGGGATCGGTACGCCAAATTCATAATATTAATATCCGAGTTATATTATAAAAAAAGATAAAAAAAAATTGGCACTAATGTAGTTTTGCAGATACTCTTTTATTTCAGGATGTTGAGTTTCTATAAATTTCAGTTTTGCTTCTTCGCGTACAATCAAAATCTGATCCAAACATTATTATAAAAATACTATGTGGCGCAGCAAAAAAAGTTAAAGTATGGTGTAAATCTACTTATTCTTGAGTTCAAATTATTTCTATCGAAATTAATTCACTTGCGTGTTAGAAAAGTTTAAGGTTGGGTTTCGGTCAAGTTGAATAACTTTTAGTTAAATGGCTTAGATCGCGGGTATATGGTCGGACCATTTACTGATTATATACCTAATCTAATACTGATCCAAAGTTATTTCAGTAAACGAAGAAAAGAAAAAAAAATTAACACAATTTAACTCATGTAAGTAATATTAATAATTACGTTTTAGTTAGGTAAATGCTTGTCCAGGTCTTGTTCAGTCCTCCTATCATCTATTAGCCAGTTTTTGACTACACAACAATAATTAAACGTCTTTAGAAACAAAAATGATTAAATGTTTTGTTCAATAAAATTAATCTTGGTTTAAATATTTTGAAAAAATATTCTGTACATGAAAAACGTGGCTTGGATCAAAACCTTCCACTAATTTAAGTTATAACTCGTACAAAACTTAAATTATTTAGAGACACGTAACACCAAAAGTGTGTCGGCACAATCATCTCAAAATTAGAAAATCTATTGTTTATAATATAAATGTTTTTCCTTTTTTTCAAATACGATGACAGCTTGGAAACATCGGACGGTGTCGATAAAATCATCCTCGTACCGTCGGTGAATCTAGACAGTTGAAAATTGTGGGCTCCATTTTCCATCAAGATCACGGAAGCTGATATCTCTCCGCAAACGTGACTCACGTGAACAATCTTTTTCTCTGTTTTTGATTTTAAAGTACTAACATGCCTACTACTGTTTGAATAATCATCATAATTCATACGTTGATATATGAGACACTATCGTTGATTGGTGTGTCTATATGTAAAAATTGTATAAAGTTTCGGAGCAATTCATTTGAACTTTTTTCAAATAATTTTCAACTCGTTATAAAAGTATCTTTTCGCAATCTGATAAAATCCTTAGTCGCGTAAACTAGTAAAACACGACTTTGGGTAACTGTGATATATAGTACTACTAGATATATAGAAAGCTAGGATTAGGAGCCAGTGGTGGTGAAAACTTTGCCTCGAAATGGAATTCAAGAAATTGATGGGTGCGTTAAAGCCAAAGTATTTTATATTCTTATTCGAGAGGCTTTCTATAAATAATATTGTTTTCTTGGTTTATTCGACCAATGCACCCAAACCAATTTCCCAGTAGTACATACCAAAATGGTATAAAGGCATCCATCCGCAAGAAATCGACTAATTATAAAAAGAAGAAAGGAAAAAGGCAAACTTGTACAATATCAATAGGGCATATCAAATCTTGATTTTAATAATATATATTCATATGTCCGAACAATTACAAAGTCATCTTTCTTTTTCAGTTCTTGAGCAAATAGCAGCATGTCAGCAACGTACTTATGTCCAAGCAATTCAACTTATATATAATAAATTTTCATGGACCGGCTTGGGCTCCCCAGATGAGATGAGACAATGTCAAGCTTACTGAACTTAACCAAAATTGGACGCGTTGGAATAGAATGTAAAGGTGTTATCTCCGAACAGTATTTAACTAAGCCTTATAAGAGCCCAATATATGATCTGGGATAGGATTTGTGGGTTTACTGTGTTATACAGCCCATCATTTATCAACGCATTGAATATACCGTCTGAATATCTTCTGATTTAGAAGAAAGAAAATTGTTGTTCCAAAAAAAAATAACGAAAATAATGTGTCGTAGAAGAAAGAATAAAGGATCAAATGGGGGGATGTATAGCGAAACCGTAAGTCGATGGTTAGAATCGAATTTAGACTTGAGATGATAAAAATGAGAAGGTAATAGCTCTGACGTAGTTAGTGATTTCTATGATATATATTTGTGACCTCACACAATGCTTTTTTTTTTTTTAATACCATAGCCATGTAGGAAGTAGGAACTATAAGAGACGAGGATAATAGATATTACAGAAATATATATTTCTTACTGTACAAAAAGCATTGTGTGATATCTCTTTCCATTTCTAAATAAAATAAATTACCTACCAAATGTATAACTAAATTATAAATATAATATGTTTCTCAATTCGTTTCTTATTTTTTTGGGCTACTATACTGATTGATGTAAATATAGTTCCTTGATCATAAACGGATACGGTTTATGAATCAGAGTATCGCTTGCCCCCGTATATATCCATGCAACTTTTGAACTCTTTTAATATGATGGTGGCTTCAAATTGCTAACAATACTCCATCGAGATAATGCCAACGAGAAACAATGATCAGACAGGGAGTTTGGGGGAGATGGGGACTTGGGTAAGTGGTTTTTAATTACTTAATCGAATCGCATGCTGAATTGACCTTTGTCAGATTTGTACTATGGTCGATTGGACTCTAATATTAGTAGCATAAAAGTTAAAATTAAGAAGACCAAAATCCTGTCACTTATTACGAGAGCTATAAGAAAATTGATTTGAGCATACCATCGATTTGGTCCGGTTCAAAAACAATTTTGTGATACAAAAAAAAAGCAGTCTACGAACAGAAAAAAGGAATGCCCATCAAATATCAAATCAAAACTCCACTTTTGCTATTCGTGTCTTGGACTCATCCACCTGTACTCATTCTTATTTTGGTATCTTCGCATTTCCTTCCTGTTTGATAATAGTAACAACAAATAACAAACATATATATAAGTACTAATGTTATCCATGCAAGAGGATTATTATTATTTTAATTTTTCCCAGTAAAAAGCATTGGCATAGCTAAAAATTAACTCCCTAACACGATTTCAATAGGAACTATGAAACGATAATGAAAAATACAA
Organism: Sisymbrium altissimum; assembly: GCA_900406495.1. Classification (NCBI taxonomy): domain Eukaryota; kingdom Viridiplantae; phylum Streptophyta; class Magnoliopsida; order Brassicales; family Brassicaceae; genus Sisymbrium; species Sisymbrium altissimum. The sequence continues at coordinate 23,379 of OVBI01001301.1, read as the reverse complement.
TATATAATATCGATAATACGTATTGATACAACGTACTTTTCCTTGGCCCCTTTCACGTATATAATATAACTAAAACGTATGGTGAAGGAAAATTTTAAACTCCGATTTAAATTATATATGTAAGATAACGTAAATTTATTGAAAACAGATCTTAAAATAAAAAGTAGCAATAATAGTAACTTGTAATTAATAATAGAACTCGAAAAAGATAGATAGAGCATATAAAATCTAAATGGTACCCACAGAACAAATAGAAATGGAGGAGAAGACAAAAACAAAACACCCCCAAGTCCCCGACGACCCAAAATCTTATCCATATATGCATTACATATGTATATAATAACTTTATGAATTAACAGAAAACAAAAAATGTGGACGTAATTAATAGAGATAGACTATGTCAAGTTGCTTTTATATGATATGCATGTAGGTCATACTTGTCCCTTGTTATTATTCAACTTGGTATCTCATCCCTAAGCTTCAAATTAAGAAGAGAGTTCATCTTCAGAGCATCGTAAAAATATCAAAAATGTATATAAAACCTTTATAAATCATTCTTTTTATGTCAAAATGACGAACCCATGTATAAAATTATAGCACAAAGCCAAAATATAACCAAAAACAATCCAAAAGTTATACGGAGTTAAAGCCAGCATGGTCTAGTACTCCGAAGCCAAAAGCTCATAAAAGGAATTAACACTATATGAAAAAAAAAACTTTTCTATCACTTAAATAAAAAGTTGCTAACAAATTACTAGGAAATTTCTTTTAAAACCACTTGTAAAGTTAACTTGTGTTAAAAGGGGGTATTTTGGGTAATCATCCTCTCTAAACACTGATGACTAAAAGTAAAGTAACAAATTGATGATAGGAAATAGGGCGGAATTCCATTAATGAGTATTAATGAGTAGTAATATACATTTTGCATTCTTGAAGCAATAGCCTAAAATTCCATAAACCGCAAAAACCCGAAATAAAAGACAAAAAAAAACAAAAATTAATAATTAACTAGAAACCCTAAAATTTCAGATAATTGCAACAAAAAAAAAAAGAAAAAAAAAGAAATCATAAACGGCGCTAATGATTTTCGCAGAGGTAGGCCGAGGAGGCGTGCGTTAGCCAGCGGCCACCACCGCTCCAATATATTTTTATATAATATATATATTTATTTATTTGCTTTCCCAGTCTTCATCGGAGCTTTCCGGGTCGGGTAGTTTATTCAAGTCAACCCGTTCCAATAACCAGCCGCCACTCTTCAACCTCTTCTCATCTTCATCATCATCTTCTTCTTCTCGCTCACCACCGTTTTGATAACTCCGATGAAAATTCTTGTTATCATCATCATCACTCTCTCGGCTCTGACCAAAAACACGGTGGCGGTTATTCAGCACCGCCGTGCCTAAAGCGTCTACCTGAGCACCAACCTCCGTGGCCTTCTTGCGAATCGTCGCAGCCGACATGTCCTCCTCGGAGAATTTTTCTCCGGTGAGAAGCTCAGGGAAGTTAAGCCTGGCGGTTGGTCCTCTGAGGTAGAAAACGGCTGTGTCGTAGGCTCGAGCGGCGGCCTCGGGAGTGGAGTAAGAGCCAAGCCATAACCTAGAACGCTTGTTAGGCTCTCGAATCTCCGCAACCCATTTGCCCCACTTCCTCATCCTTATACCCTTGTAAGGTCTCTCTCTTTTCCTCGTCGTCCCGGCGACTGCCACGTTAGCTACTCCGCCGCCCTCCATGGAGGATCTTTAAAACCCTCCCAAAGGAAAAGACTTTTTAGAGGAACTGACCGACTTTTTCGATCTGTGTTATGTTTCGCCCGAGAGAGAGAGAGAGAGAGAGAGACCGAGATGACAGAGAATAAATATGTCGGAGACAGGAGAGAGAGGGGGGAGGGAGGTTGCAGGTGGTATTATGATGATGGAGGGAGTAGAAAAATCCAAATTCACCGACAAAAGAAAAGTAAGAGAGAAAGAGAATTTTGGTTAGTTGGATTTAGGAGATAAACTTGTCATGGTGGTGGTGGATTCGTTTTCTAGTTATAACAAGTTTTTTTTTTCTCTTTTCCTCCTTTCGGGAATTAATTATAAATAAATGAATATTGGGCCGATGATGAAAGCTGTATCTTCTGTGTTTGATTGTATTTTCTTTTTTAATGGAACAGAAACCTTTTGAAGACGATAGGCGGATGAAGAGGTGGTGGAGATGACATGCGCATAATTCATTTTATTTCTCCTCTTATAAAATTATTCTACTATCCTTATTGTATTATAGTACGCAAAACCTCCTCTCCTCTGTGCGCCTTTTATTTTTTTTTACTAATTATGTAGTATTTTGTCCACCAATATACTCGTACTTATAACTAGTATATGTGTATAGATAATGTTTCTCTTCATATTAAAGTATTTAACCAGATTCTATTAAATTTATACGAAAGATACCTGGAGGACTCCCTTGTCCAGCTAGACAACAGAGAAGCTATATAGAGATAAGTTTATACTCATCACCACAACCTTTTCGATTATCAACTGAAATCTTTCTCAATGCTGCTAAAATAAAATGATGAGAATAATAATTGCTTAACAGAAAAATACGAGGCTAAAAGTATTGTGAAAACAAAAAATCAAATCGGTGAGTCATATGAAGACCATTTTTATTTTTTAATAGAAATATACACTTTTTCTCAATTAGGGGTATTTTGAAAGAGCCTTTTTTATGAGGATAAGTACTTTTCAACACTATATATAGGAAAGCTAGAACCTAAATTCAGTGATTTTTTGTTATTGATTTTTTGCAGAGTATATAATTTGAAAAATTAAATTTTCACAAAACCTTTTCTAAATGTTTCTCATATCGACTGTTTTGCTGGAAATATAATTTGTAGATGACATCAAAATAATGGAGCTGCTTGAATTCTCCTAACTTATTATAAATTTTTTTATATGTACACCATTTTGGAACACTTTGTTACGGTACGTAGATTATATAGTATACAGTGTATAATACCTACGAGATACGGTATAAGATAGTGGAGGGCGAAAGGTAGGTCGGTGGTCGGTGACTCGATACCGTTAGGAATTGACTTTATGTGTACTCAAATTACGACACGTATTGTGTATTGTCCTTTTTGTCCTTTTCATTCCCCCGTTATTCTCAGTTTTGTTCTGTTTCCAATTTTCTCTTGTCCTTTGATATTCCCAGGGATATTTACGGTTCATTTTGAGAATGTTGGTGTATTTGAACCCGCTTAAACTAATACTTAATGTTTATTGAGAATGTTATTATACAAACGTAACAAACCAATCAAATAGTTTGGGAACATAAAGGAATACCCTAATTTTAAAATTTTTAAAAGAATTAACATTACGAGTTAATTTTTTTCTAAAAAATACAATAATAATTACAACAACAAACCAATAATATGGTCAATAAAATAGTAATATATCAACATAATAGCAATGCATAATAGTGACAGATTATGTTCTCCAATAACTTTTTCTACCGACTTCCTATGTGGTTTCCTTCTTATTGTGTTTGTTTGAACAAATACTTGATTTTATTCTCTATGATATATTAAAAATTTAAAAGGAAAATTTCTAAGATATACGAGCCGCTGTTATAACTTGTCAAATCATGTATAAGCAAAGTACAAAATAGTTTCAGAGAATTTAGGCCAAACAATAGAGGTGTGTGCAAGTCATAGCCAGATTTTAAAAATGACTACTAATTAATTCCATATACTTGTAAGTCCAATATTTTACGATCCGGTTACATAATAGAGTTGATTTAATAGAATCACTAGCCTTCTGTTGTTGTTGAGTTGCGATCTTTTTTTAATCTAGACTTTGAAAGAAGATTAATTAAGTTCGGTTTCCAGCAGTCGAATCGTCTTTTTTTTTTTTTTACATAATCGTCTTATAAACAACGACAACCTTCTCCGGTGAACTCCCACAAATTTAAAACGTAATGTATAATAGATCATGAAAATGAATCCAGAACAAAGATGTTTAGATCGCAAACAGGAGGCGAAAAATGTTGAAGAGTTATGATAAGTGGCTTTTGGTCCTGTCGTTATCTATCGTAAATAATTTACATAAATTAATTGGTAAATTTTTAAAATTTGAATACTATTAATTATTAAATAACATACAGCAGGTGGGGATTGATTATGATTAGCAATATGTCAATCCCCGAAAGAACCGATCTTCCAATAATTGTTTTATGTTATTTTCAGGAGTGTCGAGTTGTATTTTCTTCATTCAAAATTTATTTGGATAATGATCTTTATTCTTATGGATTATCGACAGCGTATATGTGATTAAACTATAGTCTTTATTATAAGTTGAACCATATTATATGATGTTGCTGCTCTCTTGACTAGTTTTCTTCACGATTTCAATAATATTCGTGTGATGTGAACCCGTCTACAATATACCCACCCATAAGTCATAATTTTCCAAATGGACATTTTTCTTTTCTGTTTTCCAAACTTTGTTCGGTGGTCCTTAATATATAAACGTCAGTGTATATACATTATAGTTAAATATAATTTTTATTATTATTTTGTATTGCAGCCGACAAGGAACAATTACAATATACAACGATTTTAAGTAACAATTTATGTTCCTTTCATAATAATTCGACGCTCATCTGGGAATCGTTACACGCAAATAATTTATTTAAATAGTCTAATAATTTTGAAGTTATTGTTATAGAAAAACCTGTAGGGTAGGAGTTGAGTGATATTTGGATTGTTCCCACGACTTTGGTTTAAATTTAAAATATGAAGATTTACAAAACAAATAATTTCAATAGGGAAGTAGTATTCGTAGGAAAAATACGATTTAATAATGAAACTTTTAGCTGTGACCCAGTTGGCACGTGAACATGGCGCCAATTACCACGGAAAAGCAAAAAAATCAATTCATTTTATAGAAAATGGACCACTTTGTTACTTCTTTTCAAAAAATATGGGGTTGCCATTTATTTTAAATATCATGTTGTTTTATATCTTTGTTGTTATATACCCCTTCAAATGATCATATATCATCGTTTACTTAAATCAATAACACGCATCGTAAGAATATGAAATCTCGAACCGATTTACTATGTAAAATGTCACAGAACCTGTTGCATATAAAAAGTTTCCGCTACACACGAGCATTGATCTAAAGAAGCATAATCCTTAGCACTTTAGCAGCTTAGGTAGCGAACATGAAAGTAATTTATTAATATCCCTAAATCGGGGGAAAAGAAACCTCTCTAAATATTTCCGAATCAACTGTTCCACTAGGCAGCTGAATATCAGTACAGTAAGTCAACACAGTGTATTATATGAATACACTAGATAGTAAACGATGATAAAACCAGACACTCGAATTTTAAAATAGCAAGCAGATCCTTGTGTATCTAAATAAATAGATTGTTACAGCTGCGAGAGTACACACATAAGCCATAGTGGTTTATAGACTCTTCGTATTTGGAAGCCGTGCTATGGACGTATTAACGGGTCAGAGGTATCAAGTTGGGCCTTGTAAGCTAACTGCAACTTGGATATGGACTTTTATTTTTAAGATAATGGACTCTATTGTATAGTTTTGTTGTGTCCCAAACCCGTACTTGCAATGCACTGAACTGAATACTTTTGATTTTATATTTTGCCAACGCATTGTTTCGAACTTTCGAGTCATATGTGCAATTTTAAGTTGTTTTATTTCTTCAGAAAATTTGTCAACATTGCGAATTTGGGCCTTTCTCATTTTGGAAATGGATCATAAATACACTGACAGAGGTGGGACCTGAACCGACAATTATTAATTGGTAAAAAAACAATTTCAACGGTTGATATCATCTACGGAAAAAGGAAAAAAGCATCTTTCTTTGACTTTTGTCCTCCAAAGTTCAACCTTGTTACAAATCCGACCCCGCATCCTAAGAAAATTACATCTACGCATCTATATTCTCCTTTGACTAAATTAACCCCCTCCCTTGGGAAAACTGGTCGGAGGAAAGCCTACGAGTTTCGTTTCACCGGAACGGATCGTTCTCTTCGGCCATAACACTCTCCTTAATCTCCTGAATCATCTTGATCACTTGTCTCATCGTAGGCCTTTGCTCCGGCGATGTCACACGGCAAAGACAAGCTGTTTCAGTCATCATCCCAAGCCTATTATCCTCTGCTCCTTCCTCTTCTTCTCTCATTGCTCTAACCCAATCAAGCATATCATGAGGCGCCATAAACGGATGCCTCGAGGCGTTCTTACCAGTCAAAAGCTCAAAGATTAAGACACCAAACGAGTAGACATCGCATTTGGAAGTTGGTCTACGTGATGATTTTCTGATCTCAGGGGCTTTGTAAGAGGAAGAGTCGGCATCATCAGGTGAAACAGAAGAAGAAGTAGAGTCTGTTAATACGCTGAGGCAGTAATCTGTTAAACAAGCTTCGAAGTCTTGTCCGAGGAGGATGTTTGTTGATTTAAGGTTTCCATGGACTAATGCTGATGATGTTTGGTGAATGTAATATAAGCCTTGAGCTACATCTTCTGCAATCTTTAAACATGATGTCCAATGTAATGGCTTTGCCCTCGACGATCTTGACCCTGAAATATTAAGATTAATTAGTCTCATTTGATGCTATATATATATATATATATATATAGGGGTCCAAACATGGAGAGCTACAAAATGGGACCAATGAGCAAATGAAGCACCAACAGAAACAAACATTCTTAATGTAATTTGTAAGCTTCTTCTTCTCTGAGCAACCCATTTTCGGAAAACATGTTTTATACATAAGGGTAGGTCAAAAAAAAATGTTTTTTAATTTCTCCGGCATTTAAGCACTAACGCAAGGTGTAGAGACAGAGTCATGGCAAAAGACGAGATTTCACGTGAAAAAACAGCACAGAGTTCCACCAGGTTTCTGTCTTGTTCCACTAGTGTAAGTATTCAACGGAAATTTTAGAAAAAAAAAAAGAGCAAACGAACAAAAACTTTTTCTTAAATGTATTATTACTAAAATAAAACCCGCGATTGTCGCTGTGTGGTCAGCCTCAACTCAACTAGTTCACTACTAAGTGATAAAAGCTGTGCACAAAACCCGCCACACCGATAGACTTGTGCGTGCATAATCTAGGGTTTAAGCTTTAAAATAAACATAAGAGTGGGTCATCAGGGGTCACTCAAATAGTCTACTACGTCAAAAAAAAAAAAAAAACTAATGGTTTGTCACGTCATTGATTAAGACCAACACAATTTAAAACCACATTTTAATTAATTTAACGGTAGTGATTAATAAAGAAAATCATCAACTCGGTGTTGACTCGCTGCGTTTAAACTAAAACCCTAAGAACTCCACTTAAGAGAAGAAGATGAACATTACCGTGAATGAGATTGAATAGGCTACCATTAGGTTGGTAATCGAAGATGATGAGTCTCTCTCCGTTTGATTGAAAGTAAGCCCTAATGGGAACGAGGTTCTGGTGTCTAAGTCCACCAACAATCTCCATGTGATTCTCGAAAGCCTCTTCGCTAGTCACCGCCGTTTTAGCCGCGTCGAGTCTCTTCACCGTCACGATGAGCTGATTATCAAGCACCGCCTTGTACGTAATCCCAACCGAACCTCTTCCCAAAAGCTCAGCGGAAGCTCGCATTAGCTGCTCCAGAGTATACATCCCTTGACTCGACTCTCCTCCTTCGCCGCAGAAAATCAGATACCCGCTGTTTGGGATTCGGCTCTGTGGCTCCGTAGCTCGAAACTGAACCTTCTCTACTTTCTCATTTCTCAGAGAGTCTGAGTTTGAGTTTGAGTTTGAACCAGAGTTCAAAACCGGAACTGTTCTTGTTCTGACAGCTTGACTTTGGTGTTGTTGTTGTTGTTGTTGCTGAGAGGAAGAAGAAGCTTCTCCCTTTTGACTTGGTTCGTAAATCCCATCATCGTTGCGTTTCTTCATCACCAGAGAGAACACGACGAGACAGAGACCAAGAACGATAAGCGAAGCTAAGCCGACAGTGAAACCAAGAACCAACCCATTCTCTTTACCTTTCTTCCTCGAAACAACCGGCGATATAACCACAGCTCCACCGTTCTGCGCCTGAGCGCTTTGTCCCAACGGAGCTTCCGACGGCGACGTCTTGTTAATCGACCCGAAGAACGGCGAGCGTGAAGCGCAAGCTCTGTTGATGATCTCCCCGCAGAGTCCAGGGTTCGACCTAAACGACGACGCGTCGAACCGCGACAGAGTCGGTGTAACAGGGATTACTCCGGTTAGATTGTTACCGGAAACGTTGAACGACGTCAGAAACGACTGGTTCAGCGACGGGAGCGTGCCGTTAAAGCGGTTGAACTCGAGATTCAAGGAAGTTAACCGGTCAAGAGCGTTGACCTCAGAAGGAATCTGACCGGTGAAGTTGTTATGCGAGAGAGAGAGAATCATTAACCGGTGAAGAGAGAGGATCGGAGGAGGGAAAGCTCCGGTGAACTCATTCCGGCTAAGGAACAGAGACTTGAGGTTAATGAGAGCGGAGAGATCAGGAACAGGGCCGAAGAGCGAGTTGTTCTCGAGACTCAGAACTCGGAGCTGGTCGAGACGGCTAAGAGTGGCCGTAGAGAAGTAGCCACGGAGGCCGACGCCGGAGAGAACAAGTCGAACGACGCGGCCCTGTGCGCATTTGACGCCGCGCCATTGACAGTAGTCGTAACGCTCTGTGAGGGAGTACAAGAGCTTGTTGTCGAGATCGGCGGTGGATTTGAATGAGAGTAAACCAACTGCATCGGAAGGAAGCAAGGAGTTGAAGTAATTCGGTTCCGATGATGAGAATCCGACCGAGACATGGAGGAGACTCAGGAAGAAGAAGAGACCAAAGTCCTTCACTGACATTTTTTTTTTTACTTTTTTGTTTTCTTTGCAAAGTGACTAAAATTCAAATCAGGAATATTAATTGCTTCTGAAGCCTTTCTTTTCAGTTACACAAAAAATAAAGAGAATCCCATTCAAACGAAAATCAAAAAATAAAATAAAAATGGGAAGCAGCTGTATGTATATGTATGTCCGCTTAGACTCGGAGAGATTTTGGGGTTGTGGAGTGGATCACGTGCTTGTGGTGAATTTTTTTTTAGAAAGTGAATATATTTATTTTGTATCAACAGGATTGATAAATTAATATTTTTCAACGTAACATTGTATATATAAATAACTTATGGTGCAAATTATACCTAACGTTCGATTGTATTGTGTAGGTAGGAGAAAATGACACGGTACGTGTAAATTCACTATGATTCTGTTTTGTGCATTTATATATTCTATCTTCTGTGTATTCTTTCGTATCTTGTAAACTGTATTCACAAGTCATTATGAATGTTAGTTAGAAAATTTCTGGATTTATCATAAAAGTTACTGCGCTGTTTAGTTAACAGAATCATGCATTTCTTCAAAAGAGTTTTCTTTTTACACGAGGCGGTCAAAATTATGTTTTCCGAGATGAACCGCATTGGGACTGAGGGTAACGCGCGGAGTAAAGCGCGTGAGAATCAGCGTCTTGAGCCGCTAGTGAGTAGTGATAGTGTGAGCGAGCAAGTCCGTGAGTGGGCTATAGCCGTTGCTGATTGGTACGTAGGGAAACGACTAGACTCGTAGAGAAGCAGGTGTGGTCCCTTTTTTTTATGTTTTCCTTAAATTTTGTCTTAACAATCAGAGAAAAATAGCGAGGTTCTAATTTCGAAAACGTAAAAGACAAAACAAAACTATTGTAGTTTATGGAAATTTGGGGGAAAAGATAATAGTGATAGTTATTGACAATTTGACATTGTGGCAAAGTATGGAGAGTTCTACAGGGTTGTTCGACTTTAGCTCCAATCACAAATTTCTCTTTGTTCCCCCCACTCTTCTATGTTTTTCTTTTTTTTAATTAATTATAAAAAGATTGTTTATTGGTACTCACTTTTTCTTGTTGCACTTTCTCTATATAGATCATTGAAGATAAGCAGAGCGTGCTGCTTTTGTGACTCAAAAACAGCATCTCCCCACTCTCCATTTGCGTCATTTCCTTAAACATTGAGTTTAAAGACTACAGTAAGTTCTTGTTTTTAATTTACTTTATTTTAGTCTAAAAGAAAGGTTAAAGTGGGGTGGCTATACAGAGAAAAACTAGCTAAAGTGTTTTTGACTTGATCATTTGTAAATAAGTCTAAAAAGAAGCGCCCACCATTATTACTTTAGAGACTTACGTATATCAGTATCACTTAAAAAGGTGTTATTCAATTAATTACCTAATCCTCGGATATCAAAAGAAGTATATATTAAAAAGTAAAATGTCTAAAAGCATGATATCCGGAATCTGGATGGGCCAGGAAGCCCAAATTAAAATAGACCTTCATATATGGGCCATGTTATATCAGCTGGGTATCAGTAAAGATCCCTTTATGGCAAAGTCCAACCTGAGATTAATTGGGCTCCAAGTGAATATTCTTATACTCAAAGTTGGAGACTAAACCGACTTCAAACTAATTTCCCGTATATGCAATCACCATACAACTTTTTGTAATGATTATTTGTATATATAAATTATAAATCAGTGGAAATATATTTAGATTTATATTACTTTATCTCGCACATTAGTATTCTTGATTTTTTTATCGAGCAAAGTCATTTTTTTCGCATGAGTTTAATGAGATGGATGGAATGGATACTTTTTTTTNTTTTTTTTTTTTTTTTTTTTTTGATAGACCCTATCGGCTTCCGATCGGTCCCGGTAGGTACACACCGAGGTGCTACAGAGTGGATTACTCCCGTGGTTCAACGGTTCAACGAACACCATGAGCTCCGAGCAGACTCGGGTCGAACGGGCCATGAGATCCATGAGATCCAATTTGGGCCACCACACCGCCTGTCCCGAGTTTGGAATGCCTTCCGACTAATGTCAGGGGGTAGGCAGGCCGCCTGCATTGCTGACTACGTAAACCAATTGGGCCAAAGCCTAACTGATAGACTTCCCACTCAAATGTGATTTTTGTTTCCAGGGAGAATTGAACTCAGGTCTGGGAGTTGCACTCTTCACCCTTCCCTTCCTCTACCACTGGACCACAAATGAGTGGACGGAATGGATACTTTGATGAATAGTTTTTACATCGAATGGTAAACGATTAGTTCAGTGAGTTGAAGGATATGATAAAAGCTGGTTTGTCCTAGTCCCACCGATACTAATAATCGGAGAAAGCCTTAAGTTTTTTCAGATTATATATTTTTAACCTTATTATTTTTCCATAATATTTAAATGCATTAGTTTTGAATATTATTCCGTAAGAATGAAAACAAAGAATAAGAAGAAGGGACAAAGACTTGTGGTCTGTAATTAGTTATGGTGTCACTTTGCAGTAACCAAAACGCCGACACCTCTCTTCTCCCTTCTTCTTTCTCTCACCAGCTCCATGCATGTACGGTACAACCACCTCCTAAAACACACACACACCCTCCTTAATTATTTGTTTTTTCTTATTATTCTATCAAAATAACCAAGCATTAACATTTGGTATTTTGTTTTGTTGTATCTTAGTTTCGCTAAATTTGTTTTCTTCCCAACAAACCACAAGTCGCATTATAGTTTAAGATTTGGTTGATGAATAATATACGTCCTTTTTATATTTATTCTATTTTACATTCAGTTTAAAAATTGTCATGTAAAATTATTTGTAAATCATTGCGCAACGATTTAACTTCCAATGTTCATTTTTTTTTTGTTGCAGATTTCAACAACCTCATAAGCATCCGTTTGAACTAGTCGCATTTTCGATAGTTAAATTCCTTAAAAATATAATACTTGACACTAATTAGTTTACTGTGTGTTGACAAAAAAAAATAATGAATTAGGTAATCTCTGTGTTAGATAAATGTTATTTTCTTGATTGTATTCATTGTATTAGAGAAATGTCGCCTTCAGAAATCCCTCCAAACGAAATAAGGCTGTGATTGGTAAGGACTGTGGCTTTAGTCTGTGGCTGTAGGCTGTTTGCTGTATAAACTTTGGCTTTTAGAACTGTGACTTTTTTCTAAAGTCTAAAATTCTGACTTTAAAAAAAGAGAAGAAAATAAAAGTTTTTTTTTAAAAGATGGCTTTAGATGCTTTACACGGAATTTTAAGTTGTCTAAAGCCTAAAGTCTGATTGTTAAATTTTTGGCTTTCATGACTTTATAAAACCACAAAGCCTCTAAAGTCTATACACCGTATCAGTGCCCAAATGTTTTAAGGAAATGTTAAAAGACACTAATAAGATTCCAGAGCGATCAATTAATCTTCTAGAATATAACTAACTATACATTATATTATTTGACCACAATGTGACGTCGTCGTCAATCTCTGATAGGTTCTACTTCATATGTTTGATTTTTAATACATCACAAAACCACTTTTAAAACAGAGTCATTCCCCTTCGTCTTCTTCCTCTGACTATAGAATTAAAAGAACCAACAAAAAGAAAAAAAGCAAAGGAAAGAAAATGAAAAGCGGAGGGAACACAAACACGAAGCTCATACTTCTTCATCCATACATTCAAAAGCAAACAAGTACAAATCGTCTATGGCTTCTCGCTTTTGTCTCTTTCTTCACAATCGCGTTTCTCCTTACTCTACTCTACACCACCGACTCCATTATCTCTTCCAAAACCAGCTCAGTCGTCTCTTCCGTCGTCAGCTCCGCCGTCTCCTCATCCGCTCCGATCTCTCAACTGCCAACGAGCGCCATCAATGCTCTGCTTCACTACGCATCGAGATCTAACGACAGCTTCCACATGTCATACGGAGAGATGAAATCCATTTCCGACGTCCTCCGACGCTGCGCTCCGCCGTGCAATCTCCTCGTCTTTGGTCTAACACACGAAACCCTTCTCTGGAAGTCCCTGAACCACAACGGCCGGACCGTGTACATCGAAGAGAACCGTTACTACGCGGCTTACTTCGAAGAAATCCACCCGGAGATCGAAGTCTTCGACGTTCAGTACACGACCAAAGCGCGTGAAGCACGTGAGCTTGTGTCGGCGGTCAAAGAAGCTGCGAGGAACGAGTGTCGTCCCGTGCAGAACCTTCTCTTCTCCGACTGCAAGTTGGGTCTCAATGACTTGCCGAATCACGTCTACGATGTTGACTGGGATGTGATCTTGGTCGATGGTCCACGTGGCGACGGTGGAGATGTGCCGGGAAGGATGTCGTCCATTTTCACGGCGGCGGTTCTTGCGAGGAGCAAAAAAACCGGCGGGAATCCCAAGACGCATGTGTTCGTTCACGATTATTACAGAGATGTTGAGAGACTCTGCGGCGATGAGTTTCTTTGCCGGGAGAATCTTGTGGAATCTAACGATATGCTTGCGCACTACGTGTTGGAGAGGATGGATAAAAACAGCACGCAGTTCTGCCGTGATCGTAAGAAACGCTCTGCTTCTCCGTCTCCTTGAGTAAAATGTGCGCTAAATCTCGTGGAGAGACAATCAACAGACAGACGGTGGGTGATTGACAACGTCAATCGCGGGATTGAGTAAAATAAAAAAAAAACCTTTTTCTTTCTACCTTTTAAATCTTTTCTCCTACTGTAAAATTCAAAATCTTTGACCCATGTGAAAATTCGATCAATTAAAACTCCTACAAAAAAAAAAAACTCATGTATTCTCGAAAGTATTTAGCTTAAAAACCTCTTAATCATCCTCTTTATCTATCTGATATCAAACTGTTTCTTATTCGATGATACTACTAACTCTATACGTGGGTCAGTGGGTGTGAGATATTTTGTGCGAAGTTTGCCAAAAATTTAATTTTCCCTTGTATGCGATTGTCGCCAAATATTTGTCTAAATCATAAAAATATGAATCAAAACATTAGTTTATAAGTGACAGTTTTACTTTAAAAAAGTAGTTGGACACTGATACAACATAAAATTCCCAATGAATCAAGAACGTATAATTTAAACTCTCTAAACCCTTTGTGGAGATTCTGGTAGAGTATCTATCTTCCTTTTCTTGTAGAGTGGAACTCGACCTCCAAGCTCTTTTAGCTGATCCACAAGACCGTATAGAAACTCAAACGTCAATATGTTCTGGGCATTAAGCTGCTCCCTAACCTGTGGATGCACCCTAAACCATTCTCCCAACATCTTATGCACGTGAGACCGAATCATCCTCCATGGAACCGGATGCTTCTCACACAACTTCAAATACTCAACAACTAAATCTCCCTGATCCAATCCTCCATCGACGTATCCCTCCTCTTCTTCACTATCTTTAGCCCACTCAGCTGTTCTAAACCCAGCAAAGACCGCCGGGTTTTCAAGGAGCGTCTCAGCGGAAAGAACACCTTCAACACCCGTCTCTCTGATGCAGTCATCGACATCTTCAATGCACCTTACGTTTCCATTCGCTAAAACAGGGATTCTCATAGCGTTTTTCACCTCCTTGATGGCGCTCCAATTAGCTCTAAACTTTTTGCCGTCTTTCTCATCTCTCGTTCTGCCGTGAACCGCGAGCAGCGAGCAACCAGCATCTTCTAGCATCTTGGCGTAATCGAGTGTATCTTGAAGGTTAGGGAAAATCCGGATTTTGCAGGAGACAGGAACAGTGAGGTTCTGAGCTAACTTTTCAACAAGTGATTTCACCAAAGGAAGATTATCCATCAAGAATGCACCATAGTTTCCTCGCCTCGCAATACGCTGAGGACACCTGAAACCAAAACGCACCAAACAATCTTACTCAATAGCTCAAAGATTCAAACTACACTTAAGATCATTTTACTCTCTCGTCGCCCAAATCACTGAATTTTTAAACTACTATCATTTACAGAATCTCCAGAACCAAAAATTCCATCTTTACCCAACCATCGTAATACACAAGATAGTGAAGAGAAGAGAAATGTTAGTTACCCTAAATTGATATCAACATAATCGCAGTAAGGTTCGACTCTCTTTGCAGCTTCCAAGAGCGTATCAGGATCATTAGCACAGAACTGCACAAACAATGGCCTGTCCTCCTACACTTTTCACAATTCCCATCAAAAACCTCGACTTTAACAAACAAAATTGAATCTTTGACTAGTTACTTTACCTCACAAGTGGTGAATTCCTGGTTTCGGTACTTCTCAGTCTCGGTGAAAATCCTAGAATGCAGCATCGGTGTATAAGCAGCTTGAGCTCCGTATTTCTGGCAGAGCAATCGAAACGGCAGCTCCGAGTTATCCACCATTGGAGCAACGATATACTTGGGTCTACCCAGTTTCTTCCAGTGTGCCCAAGCTCGCTCCACCCTAGTATCGATGCTCAAAACCTTACATGGAGACTCCAACCTCTCTGGGGCTGCCTCGACCGGCTTCTCATTCTGCACATCACGCTCCGAGCAGAGGAGATCGTCGAGCACTTGCGAAGGGTCAGGGTTTGGATCCGGAGTTTGAGTCATTGTTCGGATTTGTAAGATGGGCGATTTTCGGGTCCGAAGAAATTTGAGAAGAGAAAGATTTGTTAGTTTCATGAACTGACGACGGAAGACGAAGACATCGCCGCCGCCATCAATTAGGGGTCAAAGCGAATCACTTTTAAAGTTGTGGTTTTCTTTTATTTTGTGATCTGGCACTGTTTGGGCCTTACTGGGCTTTATGGATTCAAATTAAGGCATGGGCTTATTGGCATTTTGATTTTTAAACCAGCAGGCATCATGCATACGAATAATATTTTTTTGTAGCTATATAGCTGTAGAAGGAAAGAAAGACAGTAAATTCAAATCATAATTTGTCGTAAGGTTTGTGATTTTATAATAGTAGTGTTTACCATTTTATTGGTGATATAGTATAAATTAGTTAAAAAATGATGTGCTTTAATCAACAAGTAGCTTTTGCTTAGAAATAAAGCAAGACACACGGTAACCTAAATCGTACGACTAATATTCTTCTTCCGTTGACTGGTTACGTAATCGAGCACCAATCATTAACGTCAACATCTCTCAAATTATACACGTGCTTTCCCCCAAAATCTCCTCCTTAATCATCACTCCACTGTATCATCCAACGACATTAACGCTTGAACCTCTCACTAACACCAAGCCACGTGTAAAGCCGTAAGTTTATAAACCCAAACGTTGCTTTTCCTTTTCGATTTCCTCTTTTAAAATATGTCCGTTGTACCAGCAAAGGTCGAGCAACCATAATAATGGAATTAATTAAAGATAAATTAAAATCGTAAAAAGTAATTAATTAATTAAATCAATCTTAACAGACATTTGTTTTCCCTCTTTTAATTGTTGGCTCGCTCTAACTAAACTGTTGAGAGAAAACGAAGAAGATGAAGCTCCTCTCTGCGTTTCGATCGAGCTATTGGAACCGTAGAGGAAGCATCTTCAGATCATCAGCGTCGTTAGATCCATCATTCGACGGGAGTTTCGCCGGCAAGTCATCATCTCCGTCAACTATATTTTGGCTGGTGATTCATGGTCTATGTTGCTTGATCAGCTTGATCCTAGGGTTCAGATTCAGCCATTTAGTCCTCTTCTTCCTCTTCTCAACTTCCGTCAGCAATCTCTACACGTCGCCTTTCATTTCCGCCGGCACCGACGGAGTAAGCCCGCTTCTCCGGCTGAAACCTCTGGAGAAAGCTAATAACAGCACGACGGTGAAGAACTCTAGAGTGGTGGTTGGAAGACACGGGATCCGGATCCGGCCATGGCCTCACCCGAACCCGAAGGAAGTCATGAGAGCTCATCAGATACTCGGGAGAGTGCAGAAGGAGCAGAAGTCGCTGTACGGCGTTAGGAGTCCCAAGACTGTGATCGCGGTGACGCCGACTTATGTACGGACTTTCCAGGCGCTTCATCTGACCGGAGTTATGCACTCTCTCATGCTCGTCCCTTACGATGTGGTGTGGATCGTTGTGGAAGCTGGTGGTAAAACCAACGAGACGGCTTCGTTCATCGCGAAGTCAGGATTGAAGACGATTCACTTAGGATTCGATCAGAAAATGCCGAATACTTGGGATGATCGTCGCATATTGGAGACCAAAATGAGGATTCACGCCTTGAGGTACAGATCCCTTATTCACTCTTTTGATTGATTGATTCAAAAGAAGAAATCTGAATTTTGTTATTGACTTTTGATTGGGAGAGCAGAGTTGTGAGAGAGGAGAAGTTAGATGGGATTGTTGTGTTTGTTGATGATAGCAACATGCATAGTATGGAGCTATTTGATGAGATTCAAACTGTGAAATGGTTTGGTGCGCTATCTGTTGGGATACTTGCTCACTCTGGTAATGCAGAGGAATTATCATCAGTCTTGATGGTGAATCAACAAGGGAAGCACAAAGGGAAGCCTTTGTCGTTAATGCCAATCCAAGGTCCTAGTTGTGATTCCTCTGAGAAGCTAGTCGGTTGGCACGTTTTCAACACACAGCCTTATGCGGAGAAGACTGCTGTTTATGTCGATGATAAAGCCACTGTGATGCCTAGTAAGATGGAATGGTCAGGGTTTGTGTTGAATTCTAGGTTGTTATGGAAGGAATCTGTGGATGATAAACCAGCGTGGGTTAAAGATCTCAGTTTGTTGGATGATAATGAAGGAATTTATGATAGTCCTTTGTCTCTGGTCAAGGATCCTTCCATGGTGGAACCACTTGGAAGCTGTGGTCGCCGTGTCTTGCTTTGGTGGCTCCGGGTTGAAGCCAGAGCTGATAGCAAATTCCCACCCGGGTAAGTTTCTTGTTCTAACTACACTCATTTCTCTTTCAAGTCAATATAATCTTGACTTTGCACTCTTTCCACTTGTATGCCAGCTGGATCATAAATTCGCCCTTAGAAATCACAGTGCCATCGAAAAGGACACCATGGCCAGAGTCTTCCTCAGGGCTCCCAGTGGTGACCAAAAAAGCGAAAAGCAGTCAATCAGCCATGGAAAAGCGCTCCGGTAAGAGCAAGCGCTCAAAGGAGAAACAAGAACCGAAAGCTTTTGATGGTATCCAAGTATCAGCAACTCGTTGAGGGAAGATACAAAACTACTATAAGTAGGCGAGTTTCATGTTTCATATTCTTTTCCACAGTAGATATCAAAAGGAAAATTGTTTGTTGTGCACTGGCTTCTTCGTATACAATACAAAAATCATATGAGTTCTTAACCTTAAAACAAAATTTGGAAGACAATAGTATCTGACTTCTTTTAAACCTTCAAAATTAGCTAAAATCTAAGACGGACGATGATTAAACGATACCGAGATTTCAGATTACGTAAACAGGTGCAGGTGAACCTCAAGTTGAGCCATGGTGGTTTTGATTTTAGTAAAATCATAAGCGAGTGTTTAACTTTTTCTTCTCCAGTTTCTTGTTGAGGTAAGTTATCATCTTATCCTGCGCCTCGACCTCACGTTCCTTAGCTTTGAGTTTCTCCTTCAGTTCTTCAATTTCCTTTACGTGATCTTCACCGACGCTCTCTGTGCTGAGATGGTTTACATTTCCTTCTGTGGTCTCCTCAGAATCATCGTCCCTCTTCTGTCTCTTAGAACTCACATTGTTCTCCTCTGTGTTACTTCTCTTTTTAGCGGAGACTTCACCGTCTTGAACATTTTTACGAACGTATAGTTTAGCTACTGATCCAGAACTAAGCTTAAACTCAACCATTTTTTGTGACAAACCCGCTGTATCCTGAAAGAAAAAAACGGCAGAAACATGTCATATCGATTTTTTACGTGAGCAATAGATTCTGAAAATGACCAGAGAGATGATCCCAAATACCTTGACTACATCTCCTTTAACGTTTTCAAATGCTTGATTTGCTTCTTCCGGACTATTAAAAACAACTTCTGCGCTATAGTAACCTCCTTGCTTCTTAGGTGGCTGACCAAAAAATCACAAACATGAACCTCAGATTCCTCGTGAGAAGAAAACTGCGGATAAAAAAGATTAGCATGTTCGGGTTTATAATAACATTACCTTAGCCTCGACTTTGAAATCTCCCGTAACAACTCCTTGTAAGTCTTGAGAGGGGACATTGTGAGGGATTTTATGAAAATACAGACTTGCCTTCTTCGCCTCCTGTTTTTTCTTATCATCCTCTAACATCTGATATGGATACAATTTTGTATGTGTTTCAGAACGCTATGTAGATGCACATATTTATTTTGGAACTTAGTTGAATACTAAAAACCCGCCTTACTTCTTCAGTTTGTGGAACCGAGGTCTCTACTCCTTTTTCCACAACAGCAAGCACAAGATTCATAGCAGCTGCTGCGTCATGAACGCAATTGTGAGCAGCACCCTCCATTCGCAATTCTTGACCCAAAACAGACTGGAGAAAAGAGAAAATTAGACGAAAAGATAATTATTAAATCATATACATAATTCGGAATATGATTTCTTAATGAGCAGAGAATCTTAAAGGTTCACATGCTTGCCTTGCATAGATTAACCAAAGAAGGTGGTCGAGGATTGTTTGAATACTTGAATACAAGCGAAGTATCGATTACTCTCGCATGATCTATCTTCAACACTGTGATCAAAGCAACTCGTAAGCACAATATAAAAACAAGATCTCCACACACATATAGAGACACAAAATGGAGCTTCTTGCTAAGCTAACCTTGAAGATCATTGTGCAAACCGTGACCTACTAAAACAGTTCCCATGGAAAGAAACCTCCGCATCTTTTTCTGTATATCTGCAACAGTTAGAGTGGCTTTCTCAAGATCCTCAGCAGTAACTCCAGTAATTGCTGTCTTATAGTCAACAACTGGTAAGCTCGGTTTCACAAATTTGTCAAGAACCACCTGATTCACACGAGCATCAGATTAAAAAACAGAAATTAACACAGTCACGATGCTTTGATCACCGAGAACACACAAGAAGAAGATGAATGTATTACCTTTAAATCACGGTCCACGGCCCCAACCCTGACTACAGCTTCACTGCCATCTTCACAGGTAACCATCTCACAATCAATAGCAAGCATTCTGGTCGATTTCATCACTTTTGACTTCTTCTTTCCAAACTCAGTTACAAACCAATCCTGTGATGCAATTCAAACTATTATCTCATATGCTCAAAATTTCAGATTCTTGTCAGTTTCAAAGATTGATTGAAAGACACATACATCGGCGTGGGAAGGGAAAGCATAGTGCATTGGGTACTTGGGATGCGTAATAGTCAATCGAACTAGCCTCTGCAATGCCAAACAACATGATAGTAGTTATGAACAAATCACGAAAATAAACATTGTTCCCTTGATATCCCTACACACAAAAAAAAACAATGTTCCCCACCTGTTCAGGAGTCTCTTTATCCGGAGATTCTTGCTTGAACTTCTCAATCAAATTACGATTAGCATCACACTGAAGAACCCTAGCCAATAGCTGAGAGAGAGAGAGAGTACAAAACCAAGAACTAAGAAACAAAGTAAATTCAGACAAGATAAAAAAAATAGTGTCTTTAACAAAGTGTTAGTTAGTTTTACCTGTAAATCTTCTTTCTTTTTGAATGTGGAGAGAAAAGCGACCAATACATCATTGGAGCGTCTCGAAGGATCACTCACACTTGATCCGAATTTCTTGTCGTAAGAATTTAGAAATTCCTTCCATCCTCCGTTTTCGCCTACTAAGCCTTGCTTCTGCACTAGCTTAACCAACTCTACTAGCACCTACAAACCATCCAATTCATTTACCAAATTCAATAAGAATCAAAGAAGAGAAGCAATTCGAGAGAGATATTATTATAGCGAAAGAGGCGTACTTTTTTCTCGGCAGTGGCTAGTTTATGCTCCATAACCAAAATAGTGAAAGTAGAACGGAGCTTTTACCGTCGAGTAGTATCGGACGGTGGCTCTGTGAGTTTTCAGAGGCGGCGAGACTGAGAAAGGGAGAGAGACGATAATTAGGGTTTTATTCTGTTTTCAGGCAGCTTCTTTAAATTACCTTTCTGTCCTACTCTGTTTTTTTTTTTTTCTTATAATTAAGAAAATTAATTACAACCGGAGTTAGTCACTTTTATTTTCCCTTTCATTTTTTCTTTGATTAGCAAATACAATCAACATGAGTACTTCTTAAAAAGCATATGTAGATGACTTCTGTCTTTCTCCACTAATGATGGTTACATCTTGTGAATACAAGTCGGAATAATTCAAAGTACACATGACAATTCATTTGACCAATATTCCGGTTCCAAACAGAGAAATAACAAATAAGCCCGGCCGGCAAATCAATAGTCAATACAAAGAAACAAAGTACAAAATACATATTCTTCCTTGGAATGACTTTTCTAAATCGACCAAGTCTTTTCTTACACACAGATGGGAAAACATCATTCAAGGAAGGATTACAGACAAAAGAAATTAACCAAGGCAGAACGCTTTTTTTTTTTGACAATTACCGTTTTATAGGTTATAATAGCTGATCAAGCAGAACTAGTACCATTGTCATCATTATGAGACCATCTCCTGAATCTGCAAGTTACCAAGTTCCTTCCAGCGAGAAACCCGAACTTTGACCTAATCATTGCTAATCTACTTCCTCCATTGTTGCCGCCACCACCACCATTACCTGAACCAATCTCCGCCACACCACCACCGGCTTGACCCGCCCTCGCCTCCTCCGAAACTGTTTCGCCTATACCATCCACCACTACAGTTGCTTCGGTTTCATCACTATCCATACTGACAACAAGCGTCCTCCTTTGTTCGCGAAGCCAATCTCCAATCTCTCCAGTCACCACTTTACACTTCTTCACCTTCAGTTTCACCAGATTAGGACAACCAGCAGCGAGCGCCTCGATCCCTAGATCCGAAACCGGACATCCTTTGATACAGAACTTCCTCAACGCTCCGCATTTCTTAGCGATACAAGCAATCTCCGTATCCCCTATGGTACCACTCCCGCAAAGTGCTAACCTTTCGAGTTTCTCACAGTTGGAAGCAATGGCTGATAAACTCTTATGTGTCGCATTAACACCAATCAGTACAAGTTCTTGTAAGTTCAAGCAGTGTCTAGCTACAGCCACTAGACCTTCGTCACCAATCCTATTAGTCCTCCAACCATCAATGTGAAGCTTCCTCAGCAGCTTACATCTCTCAGCGACATCAATGAGACCAAAGTTGGAGCATTCAGGTGTTTTCACTATATGCAAAGTCTCCACATTTGAGCATTTGGAAATCGCGGAAAGCCCAAGGTCACTCACTTGGAGCCTCTCAAGGTGGATCTCACTCAAGGAACTGTTTCCTTCTCCAATCATTTCAAGAACTTTATCCCAATCACCCAAACAACGAATAATCTTAAGCGTTTTCAGTGTTTTAGTAGTAGCAACCAACGGTTCAAATACCTGTCCATTAACAAGCTCCTTCAAGCAAATAGATCTGAGCGAAGAGGAAGACGAAGAACCATCCCTCTCCGGAAGCTGAATCAACTCAGCTGCTTCATGGATTCCTCTGAGTCTCTTCACCGACAATTCCTCAAGAAGCTTACAATGCTCAAGCATCGCGTTCACACCTTTGGCTCCAAAGTTACAAGATCCAACCGAAAGCTTCTTCAAGTTTCTACAATTCTTAGCGAACTCAACCATTCCCAGATCCGTGACCTCGCGACAACCACGAAGCTTGACACGAGTCAGATTCAAACAACGAACAGAGATCATAACCAAAGCCTCGTCGCTCAAGCTAACAGACTTACGATCACATCGGAGAGCTAACTTCGTAACCGAATCGAACCTATTGAACATAGACGACAAAAACGAGAAGATCTCACCTCGAGCATCCAGAGATAGCCGATGACGATTCTGACCGTCCACGAACAACCACCGTTTACAAACTAGAGAGCATCGCTTACGATCTCCAGCTCCAAGATACTGAAACACATGAGCTAAACACTCATCAGGTAGATCTCCAGTATAATCTCGATCTCTAACCGCTCCTTCTTTCTCCAGATCCATCGATTCTACGCCATCGATTATCACCGGAGACACCATCACTGGTGACCATAACCTCAAATCTACCTCTCTTCCGTTCGTTTCCGCCGTAGACGACGGCGCTTGCCCCATCACACCACCGATAAGGTTTCCTTTTTTCTCCTTTCCTCTCTAATTTCTTTTTTTTCTTTTTAAATTTAATATCNTTTTTTTTTTTTTTTTTTTTTTTTTTTTTAATTTAGTTTTGAGTCTTTGAGGAATTATAAAGTGAAACACAGTAACGACCCATCCCGTCAAATAAGGGACCACGTGTCTTCATCGTAGTCGCCACGCTCAACCCAACTATCACTCGAACGCGCTTCGTTTCTTAATCTCAGCCGTTCGAGTTGAGCTGATCCTGGTCGTTGGTTGCTTCGACTTTTTTTAACTTTTTGTTTCTTGCTTTTTATAACGGGAAAACTGTCAAAAAAATCCCAAACTTTTCCATTTAAGCCATTTTAAAC
>OVBI01001300.1:0-37221 GCA_900406495.1 Sisymbrium altissimum | reverse complement strand
AGTTTCGTACTCTTCAAACTCACACATGAGATCATCTTGCATACAACTCAGTAACGTAATGCGAGCGATGCTATTCTTTCTTTTCCAGACAACATATGCCTCATGATCTCTCTCATGTTTTGTTGTCGTACCCTGCTCAGGCTCTTCCATGACATGGGAAAGAGTCTCTTTCACCTCTTGCTCCTCAAGGACATACTAGACTTTACGGTACCAAATATCGTAATTATCACCATTCAGTTTATCTCCTCGATTAAGTTCAGCAATAATGTTCTTACATACAGACGTCATTCCTAAACATTTTAAGATATTAATGTACTTGCATACTATTAACACATAATTTATAATCTTGCAATGAACACAAATAATTCAACATAACTTAATTAATAATACGAGATAATTTATAATCTTGCAATGAACACAAATAATTCAACATAACTTAATTAATAATACGAGATCGAAAGTTCACTATGTTCCCAATCATCACCCATATTACAATCTAATTTTGATAAATTAATTTGTTCCATGCAAAATTTTTAAGTTCTAAAACATAATAGAACTCCCACAAAATCAAAGTTTTTTCTAACATGAATTAACAAATACAACATGTCCTCTTATGCAAAGATCCCTTCACTTTATCGCAAAACTTTTTTTTAAAAAAAATATAATAATTACTGTTCATCGTCTTCCTCACATATAACTAATTGAACACATTCGGCCGAAACTTGCGATCTCAATATCTCTCTGTAATATGCACCAAACTGTGCGTTCGATATACCGATAGAAAGATAATTTTATTATCTACGCACAGACACCAAAATCGTTCGATTGGGATGTTTTTACAGAGAGTTATGAGCGAAACAAAAAATCGCGGTTTAATCACAATTTGGCCGAATTGGTAAACTATACTCCGGTTCTTAAAGTAATATTTTCTAGAAACATTCAAAACACTTAGATGCACAATCATGGTTAGTTTCAGTCAATTTCATCAAGGATTCACGGAGTTACCATTTTCAGTCAAAAAAACATTTTCTCTAATTCATCGTGAATGAACGAAACTAACATATAGATATATTCAATCATGACTACTAACAACTAAAAGAGAAAAAAACATTCCAGAATTGAAACCAATATGCTCTGATACCAATATTAGAAATTTCTGTGCGGAAGCGTTTAAACTGAACACGTACCTTAGCCTCGTTCAATGATGAATATGGCTCTGAATGATTTGATAGCAGACGCAGAGATCTGGGAAGAGATCACAAATGGAAATCTACCACTACCCACCGTTTAAATCCCTTTCCGTTGTTTTTCTCCAAGCGTACTCTCTATGAACGTTTCTCTTTCGTTTAGTATTTGCTTCTTGTGACAACAGTTGATTACTGTTGCTCACGTGTATCTTCTTCTGTAGGCAGTGTCTGATATATATAATTAAAGATTAGACCATGTTCGTTTTTTATATATTTGGATGCTACATCTAAACGTAGCATTTAGATGCAATCTCCAGATGCAGCATATATATATTATATAATAAAATATTTTTTAAAAAACACAAGTCCTAAGAAAGTGTTATGTGTCATTTTTATTTTGACATCTATTTTTGTTCACTTTTCAAAATCTATATATAAGTAATTTAATTCAGTAATTTCTCATTCATAATATAATTTTCTTAAAATAGTAATTTTTTCAGAGTTAAAATAAAACTATGTCTGGATCCGTGCTAAAGTACGAGATTATATTTTTGATTTTGTTATGTCATTTTTGTCATCCTTTTTGAATTAATTTTGTGTTAATTTAATTTTAACAAAATAGTTATTACAAAAGTCATGTGATATAAATTTGATATGCTAACTTGGTTTAATTTTTTTATATAATTGCAATGAGTTAATCTATTTTATTAACTTATTTCTAATGATTGGTATTCATTTTTAAATTATAATCAATATACACTAATTCGTTTTACGGTAGTTTTCATATATCTTACATGTTTTAGAAAAAAAACCCATGAAAAATCGAAAATTATAAAGTATCAATTTTAACATATCATACCATATAATTGAATATTATAAATATTGGCTAATTACTAAAATATTAAACTCATAATTATAATATTTATATCGATTGAATTATAATATTTAGCTAAAAATTAATTTAAAATAATAATTTTTTTTTAAATTGTTCTTTATTTTAGTCATATTTTCTAATTTTATTGGTTATTTTATTTAATACTTTTAATAATTTTTTTCAACTTATTTATAAACATGTTAAAAACTAAAAGCATAGTATATACTTAAATTAATTTATATGTAAACTTACTTATTTTGTTTTATAATTTAAAAAATAATTGGTGTATTAATTGATTTAATTATAATTTATCATTATATATATATATATATATATATATATATATATATTATCATAGGATTTTATTTATTTGGTTTTATATATCACAATTTAATAAAAACTAATTTATTCTATTTTTTAATAATAAATATGAAATTATTAAATACATTAAAAGAGATTACGAAGATTTTTGTAAGATTATGTTATAAATTGAAAAATAAAATATACATTTATAAAAATAAAAAAAAATTAAAATATATGATGAATTAATTGATTTGAAATTATTATCATTTGAAATTTTAAAACTTTCATTAAATATGAATTTCATATTTCGTAATATAACACATATTGATAAGGTCAACTTTATATTGTTATTCTAAATTAATAAGATAGATGTTTTTATAATTTCCAAAGTCTCTTATTTTATATAATAAAAAATAAGTTGTTAAGATTTGTCATGTATCATCTAAATTTTTAACATCTTTCTTTGAAATTTTTTAAAGCTTTTATAATTTAATTAATTTAAAAACTATTCTAATTCAAAGTGATTTTATTATATATAGAATCAATATATTATAAAAATTTACTCTATAATATTATTTTTATAATATATTATATAAGATAATTAAAGATTTAAGATATTATACGTTTATGGTTACATCCTTTTTCTATTTAGAATAATATCATAGGTTTATAGCTATGCTCTTACTAAGCCAATTATGAGCAAGAAAAAAATTGCTAAAATGGATTTTAATTAAGACTACATACAAAATTAACTATTGAATTTTTACAACAAATTTATTGCAATAAAAGAAAAAAAACTTACGATGATTCATCTATATAGATACATAAAGTTTGATTGGTTGACGTAAATAGAAAGGAAAAAAAAAAGAATAATTTTCCTGAAGAACCTAACAACATTTTGTCAATTAAGTGAGAAATAAGGAAAAGTAAGACCAATTTAAACATGAGTTAAAATGTTCTTGAGAAGTTATACTCATTTTTCGTTTTTTGTTGTTGTTGTTGTTGTTGTTCTCTTCTTTTTTTTTTCGTTTTCTAAAGAGTGTCATCGTGAAACAAAAAGAATAAAATGCAATTTTGTATATTTATCTACATACATGTTGGTCTATTTGATATCAAGTTTCGGTTAAATTTGCTTGAGTGTCTAGGGATTTGTGGTTTTGGTTTTAAACGTAGTCATTAAGCAACCATACATCAACCCAATTGCTTCAACCTAGCTTCTAGCTCTAAGCTGACTTCATCATAACACACCACATCAGTGGTGTCTGCAAAATAAAAATTTTGAGATGATGTAAACAATTAAGTTATGCATTACAACAATGTCATCTTACCTCGTCGAAGAGTTTCTG
The DNA here is from genome assembly GCA_900406495.1 of Sisymbrium altissimum. Lineage (NCBI taxonomy): Eukaryota > Viridiplantae > Streptophyta > Magnoliopsida > Brassicales > Brassicaceae > Sisymbrium > Sisymbrium altissimum. The sequence continues at coordinate 33,511 of OVBI01001300.1, read as the reverse complement.
GACAGCTGGATCAGCATTTGCAGCAAGCAAACAATTTCTAAGAGCGAGTTGAGTCTTTCTAACTAAAAAAACCAACAAAGTATAAAAAATGAAAGAGACACAAGCATTTGATTAGATGGGAAAGATGCAATAATACTCAGGGACATATCTACTGTTCATAAGGTGGGAATAGTTGTCCCGAGTGTATTTAAAAAAATTAATGTATTTTTTACTTATTTTTTTTGTTTGTCACCATTAAAAATTGTATTTCTCCCCCCATAATTTTGTTTTTTGAAAAATGCTGGACCAAACTAAAAATATTTACTTAAAGCCCAAAACACAGTTTTATTTTAACAAACTCAAAACATTTATAAAGTAAGGTTTTTTATAGGAAGGTCTGAGAGAATGACATGTGTCCTCCAAAATTTTAAAAGTTTGTTCTAAACACAATTTATGAGAGTGTATCATGTGCCACTTTATATTTGAAACTTTTTGTTTTAAAATATACAACTAATGACTCATTTATTTCTTTATTTATTAGTTTTGCACTTATAATTTTTTTTAAAACACAATATATGTTCTATATAATTTGCATTAGGATGAGATGTTGAGAAAGATAATTTTCAAAATAATTTTTAACTACATTGTAATATATATATACTATTAAAGTAATATTTTTTTACAGAGTTCTCGAAAACTGAGACATATATTTTTCTAAATTTTTACTTTAATAATATTTATCCATTATTTATTAATATAAAATAAGTTTTTCTCTCTTTTCATTGTGCCACATCATCAACAAAAAATACCAAATATTTCAGTTGTCATATAGTAAAATGAGACACATTTCAACAACAATAAACAACAAAAAAATTTATATTAAAACATAATAACTACATGTTGTTTATTTGAGTTTCTTCTTCTATTTTTTTTCTTTAGTGGATTTGATGATATTTACTTTTAAAAAATCCACATTTAGATAAATGACAGAAAATATATAAAAAAAGTAAGACAAAGTATTTAAAATCATTCAATAACATTAAATAAACAATGAAAAAATGAATACAATAAATAATCAGATATTAAATATAAAAATAAACTATATGACTATATATATATATATATATAGTTAACTTTGTTCTCTTCTCCTTATGCCACATCATAAAAAAAAACACCACACATTTCAGTTGTCACATATTAAATGAGATACATTTCAACAACAATAAACAACAAAATGTTTCATATTAAAATATAATAACTAGTTGACAAAAAAAAAAACATAATAACTACATGTAGTTTACTTGAGTTTCTTCATTTTTAGTGAATTTAATGATATATACTTTAGAAAAATATATATTTAGAAAAATGACAGAAAATATAAAAAAAGTAAGACAAGGTATTTAAGATCATTCAATAATAATAAAAAAACAGTAAGAAAATGAATACAAAAAATAATCAGATATTAAATATAAAAAAAACACTATATGACTATATATATATAGTTAACTTTTCTCTCTTCTCCTTATGCTACATCATCAAAAAAAACACTACACATTTCAAAAATAATAAACAATAAAATGTTTCATATTAATTACATGTAGTTTACCTGAGTTTCTTATTCTTTAGTGAATTTAAAGATATTTACTTTAGAAAAATCCATATTTAGAAAAATGACAAAATATAAAAAAGTAAGATAAAGTATTTAAAGTCATTCAATAATATTAAATAAACAGTGAAAAAATGAATACAACAAATAATCAGATATTAAATATAAAAAATAAATTATAAGAAACGAAGATAAAACGAAGAACAAAAAGAAAATATAGACAAACAAAATTATACTATAAGTAAAGAAAATAATATAATGTTTATAATAAATATAAGAAATGTGAGAAAGAAAAATTGAAGAAAAAATGATTATAAAAGCAAAAAAATGAGAGAAAAAAAAATTCATCTATATATAAAAAGTTAATTTTTCTCTCTTCTCGTTGTGTCACCTCATCAAAAAAAATGCCACACATTTCAACAATAATAAACAACAAATATTTTCTGTTAAAACATAATAACTTCATGAAATTTACCTGAGTTTCTTCTTCTATTTAGAGCCAGTACTCAAAGAGTCTAAAGTACAAATAATTTTTTTTTTTATCCCAATTACCGGGTCCTGCTGAAATGATAGAAAATAAATCCCCTATTTCAATCAAGCTTCCACTGGGTATTGCATGATGAAATATAAACGGGGTCAAAAATTCTTCAATGATCTTACGAACGTCCGTGCAAAAAACGCACACAGCGAGGAGGGCGGACTAGGTGACCTAAGCAAAGACCAAAGAGATATTGAATCAACATTCTATAAAAACGATCAAAAGAGAACAAAAAGAAAGTAAAGACAAACAAAAATATACTACAAGTAAATAAAATAATATAATATTTAAAATAAATATAAGATATGTGAGAAAGAGAAATTGAAAAAAAAAAACAATAGAAAAATGATTATAAAAGCAAAACGAAAATGAGAAAAAAATTATAGTGTACATATATTAAAATGGGACACATTTCAACAAAAATAAACAACAAAATGTTTCATATTAAAACATAATAACTTCATGTAATTTACTTGAGTTTCTTTTTCTATTCTGTTTTTTCTTTAGTGGATTTAATGATATTTACTTTAAAGAAACCTACATTTAGAGAAATGACAGAAATTATAAAAAAGAAATTAAAACATGGACACTTGTCAAAATTGTTGATATACATATTGATCCGAAATTGGAAGAATTCATGGTTGCTTTTTAGTATCAAATTTGATTTTTTCGGTCATTTGGAGTCATTGTTTAGAGTAATGGACTTTGTGTTATATAGTATCATCAAAGGAGACCGGATGCTGTTGGAAATTGCCTGACCAAGAGGAAAAACATGACGTGTGTGGTGAAGTACTATAACAAATGCCTCTAGAAATGATTTTGTTTGATATTTTGAGATTTTTGTCGTGTGTTATGAGAAATGTGTAATTTTTAGTGATATATATTATAAATGATTTGGGCTCGAATTTGTAAGTAGGAAGAGATCGCAGATGAAGTTGCGTCGAAAGATAATTGGGTTTGTATGCAGTGAAATTTATAATTATTATGTTTGCATATAAGTCAAAATCAACCATAATACCTCTTTCTTCCATAAAATAGTTCAGATAAGAAGATTGAAGAACTCTATACGAAAGCTGGTCAATGATTCGGGGACTGCCATTACAGAACCATAAGAAATAAAAACAGCAGCAATGGATTACTATAAACAGTTCAATCAGGCAACACAGATTTTTGATGATGCTGCCTCTGAGGATATGGAAGAGTTGATTGATTTTCGGTGTCCTGAGCATGTGAAATAAATTTTGACCAGCCACGTCTCAGAAGAGAATGTCAGAAAAGCTCTAAACTCAATGCAATCAGCAAAGACGCCTGGACCTAGCGGATATATGAAGGAATTCTTTGTAACTGCTTGGTCAATTGTGGGAAAAGATTTTATAACTGATGTACAATCATTCTTTCTGAACGGGCACATGCCAAGTGGTGTAAATGCTACGGCTCTCATCCCAAAAAAAATCAATGTGAAAACGATGAAAAACTTCAGGGCGATAACTTGTTACAATTCAATGTAAAATTTTATCTCAAAGATACTTGCCATTCATCTAAAGCTGATTCTCTTAGAGGCTATGAAACCTAATTAGAGTGCATTTATCAATGGTCGATTGCTGCTAGAAAATATTATGTTTACTACAAAATTGGTTAAAGACTACCACAAAGACTCCATCTCACCATGATGCACGTTTAAGATCGACATAACAAAAGCTTTTGACACAGTTAGATGAAATTTCATATTAAGAGCATTGTCGGTCATAAGGATTCTGGACATGTTCATTCGCTGGATTCGAGGATGCATTACTAATGCTGCCTTCTCGGTTAATGTTAATGGAGAACTTGTGGGGTTCTTCACTACCTCTCGAAGACTTCAACAAGGTTGTTCACTATCTCCTATCTTGTTTGTTATTATCATTAATGTGCTCACACATCATCTAAATAAGGCAGTTATTGAAAAGGTCTTTAATTACCATACAAAGTGTAAAGAAGTAGAATTAATTCATTTGAATTTTTCGGATGATATGAAAATATTTATGGATGGAACACCAGATTCAATAAACAGTATTGTAACTGTTCTCAAAGCGTTTAAGCAGGGATCAGGTCTGGCCATCAACATGAACAAGTCCGCAATATATATGGCAGGCAGAATACATCATGATCTGCAGGAAACTTTGAGCATAACAAACTTCATGATCCGCAATATATAACTCATCCAGTCTGTAATTTTGAGCATAACAAACTTCTGGTGTGCTACTTTTCGCCTTCTGAAAAAATGTCTTCGAATGATAGAGGAAATGTCATCAACTTTCTTATGGTTAGGCAACCAACACATCTCCACCAAAACTCAATTTTCATGGGAAAATCTCTACACTCCAAAGAAAGAAAGTGGTTTAGGTATCCATAGACTCTGCGATAGCTCTAAGATGTTCTCACTCAAACTCATATGGGGCTTTCTATTTTGTACTGATTCCTTATGGGTTAATTGGGTGAGAAAATACCATTTACAGTGTTTCCATTGACTTAGCCACATCCAAGAGAAATTAAGACTTTGTATTGCCTAGTTATGAAGGTGTGGACTTTTGAGTTGATCAATAGTAAAAGGAGGATTTAGTATTGTTGGTTGGTATGTGTTTAGATTTCTGGTAGTTCGGAAGTTGTGTTCGATTGTTGTATTTTCTTAATATCAAGTTAAAAGTTATTTGTTTATCTTTTTTTATTTTAAATTTTGATATTTTGTTGTCTTAACCTTATTTATATCTTATAAGTTAAGAAATTAATGTGTAAGTCTATTTTTTTTTGGGCCTTCTCTCCAAAGAATTATTATATTTTGTCAGTTTTGTTTCCAAAATATCTATTGTTTTTCGTTGATTTTGTATCTATATTTTGTTTTAACTAAAATTATAGACAACAATTTTTTCTTTTTTCAAATTATGTAAAAGTTGTAGAATTTTAAAGGTATCAATAACCCAAAATTCAGAGAGTAAAAAAAAAAAAACGGATTAATTGCTAGCCAAAAAGTCGAAACGCCTATTTCCAAATCCAACTCCAACTCCATTTGATACCCCCACAAAACCCATTGCTCAAGAAAAGTAAATAACTTTAAAAAGAAAAAGAAAATTAAATTATTGTATATACAGAAAACTAATAAAAATGCTTGCTTGCCTTTGGGTCAATTTTTGAGATCTACGGGAAACTTAAAACACTTTAGAGAACAAACAATGAGCGACGGAGACGAAGCTGCTCGACGCCGTACCGCTGCGGTTACCGACTACCGGAAAAAGCTCCTAACCCACAAGGAGCTTGAATCTCGTGTCCGCACAGGTTTCGATTCTCCAAATATTCCATCCTCATTCTCTCCCATCACTCTTACCATCCAAATCCTCTTCTTCCCTTTAGTTTGAATGCTCTTAGGAATGAAACTAAATCTAGGGTTTTGCTTTGAACTTGAATTGATTAGTAAAGTTTGAATCTTTATGTGATTTGCCTGTGATTTAATGAACTCTTTGGCTTTGCAGCTAGAGAGAATCTAAGAGCAGCTAAAAAGGAATTCAACAAAACTGAAGATGACTTGAAGTCTCTTCAAAGCGTTGGGCAGATTATTGGAGAAGTTCTACGTCCGCTTGATAATGAAAGATGTAATTTTTCTGATCTCTTACCTTTTGCTTTGTGCTGTTGTGTTTTTATCATCTAAAGGTTTGGTTTTTTGTTGTTGTTGTATGTATAGTGATTGTTAAAGCAAGTAGTGGACCTCGTTATGTTGTGGGTTGTCGTAGCAAGGTTGACAAGGAGAAGCTGACTTCAGGAACTCGTGTTGTTCTGGATATGACTACATTGACTATTATGAGAGCTCTTCCTCGTGAAGTACGTTTGAGTTTTGGCATTGCTTATTGTTTGTATTCTCTTCTTAGTGTAGTGTTTGTGGTTGCTTTAATGTGGTGGTCTTTTTTTTGTTTGTTTTAGGTCGATCCTGTTGTTTATAACATGTTGCATGAGGATCCGGGTAACATTAGTTACTCAGCAGTGGGTGGTTTAGGTGATCAGATTAGAGAACTCAGGGAATCTATTGAGTTGCCTCTCATGAATCCTGAACTTTTCCTCAGAGTAGGGATTAAACCTCCTAAGGTACTTACTTATTCTCTCTCTGATCTTTTCTTTTGTTGTTGACAGAAACTATCCAATGCTTCACTTTTTATGTTTCTCTTCAAATTCCCGCTAGTGCTGATTTTTCGTCTCTTGGTACAGGGTGTCCTTCTTTATGGACCACCAGGTACTGGAAAAACTCTACTAGCTAGGGCTATTGCCAGCAACATTGATGCCAACTTCTTAAAGGTTTGAACTTTTCATATGTGGTTTTGTGTTGTATTCTGTAATGACTTGTTTGTGCTGAATAAAACTCTCTGGTTTCTGCCTTTATGTTTAGGTTGTATCAAGTGCAATCATCGACAAATACATTGGAGAAAGTGCTAGGTTGATTCGAGAAATGTTTAACTATGCTCGTGAACACCAGGTAGGACTACTCTTTTGGCTAGTGTATCATCTTTTCTTATACCTTTGTAGGCTTTATATCGACGTTCATGGCGTTACTATTTTTCTCTCCTCGTGGCTAGCCTTGTATCATTTTCATGGATGAAATCGATGCTATTGGTGGACGACGTTTTAGTGAAGGAACTAGTGCTGATCGTGAAATTCAAAGAACCCTTATGGAGTTACTCAACCAGCTTGATGGGTTTGACCAACTCGGAAAGGTAATAACTCCTACGTACTACCTATAGTTCTAGATTAATGCTCTTGCATAAAACGTGAGGTGTGACACTTGTTGGGATACCTCAGTGTAGTGTTGCTGATTATACCCCTGTTTCACAAAAGTGGTTATAATATGAAATCATCACGAGTGTTCTCCACTTCCATGAGATTTATTTGTCATTTTTTACAATGAGAATATCTTCTGATACTTGGGATAATAATATATCAGGTGAAAATGATAATGGCCACCAATAGACCGGATGTTCTTGATCCAGCACTTCTCCGTCCGGGTAGGTTGGATAGAAAGATTGAGATCCCATTGCCGAATGAGCAATCAAGAATGGAAATCCTCAAGATCCACGCATCTGGTATTGCCAAGCATGGGGAAATAGACTACGAGGCTATCGTGAAACTTGGAGAGGTTTGATTCTTTTTTCTTACATGCTCACTGCAGTGTCCTTTGTTTTTTTTTGGTGCTATAGATCATAGATCCCACTGATTGTTATTATAAATCAAAATCCATAGGGTTTCAATGGTGCGGATCTGCGAAACATATGCACTGAAGCTGGAATGTTCGCAATCAGAGCAGAGCGTGACTATGTAATCCACGAGGACTTCATGAAGGTATCAATAGATAGACTCTCTATTTTCGCATATTTGTACTCAATTTGTCTTCTTATTAAATCGTTGGTTGTACAGGCCGTGAGAAAGCTGAGTGAGGCCAAGAAACTTGAGTCGAGCTCTCACTATAACGCAGATTTCGGGAAAGAGTAAGAACATAACAAGCTCGTGAGATGAAGAGAGGGCCTAAGGTGGCAGTGAAAACTCTGTTGTTTACTTTGTGGCGCATTTTGCTAATGACTCTGTTTCAGTTTCTCTGTGTTTTATTTTGAGATATTATTAGTGCACACAAGTATTCTTGCTTTAGAAATGGCAACAACTCTTATGTTTGTGCAATCCCTACATCAACTATATATATGTTCCAAATCTCAAAGTTTAGCTTCTCACAAAATGGTTCAAGCTGATGTTTATAAACGTCCCGAACAACTTCTCAAATTGTGAAAGACTCACATATCTCCTCAATGTTTAATTGTCTGATTGTCTGATTGTCTCACGTCTATAAAAGGTTGACAATATCCACTGTATTCATCTCAAAACATAACTAGGAAAGAACAGGGTATGCTAGTTACAACATGACTATTTATCGTGTTTCTCAACTGGTAAATTGTATACTACAGTGATCACGTCCTTCAACGAATCGATCCCTTTTTATTCCAACTGACCCAAGAACTGACCACCAACTTAATTATTAATTTACTGCATCAAATGCGTATTTTTGAGTTACTATGCTTGTTGTCAATGGCATTATATGCTTGTTTGTTGAAGCCAATCAAAGAAAGGTATTTGGGAAACATTCTCTCAACTGCTTCTTCGTGATTGTCACACCAACTCTCTATAACGGACCAATCGTATGTCTTTTGTTCTTGGGTATAACCTTATCTATCTATCATAATGAAGTCTCACGTTTATAATTGAAATTGTAACTGTTGTTGAATGCATGACAAAAAATAATGCCAGAGCAAGTTGTTGTCGACCCAGCATCTCGTATAAGATGCAAATTATCTAACGCTCAAGCTGTAGATATTATCAAAATTCAGTTGGTGCCTACATAATGGTTTCACAACTAATAATAAACAAATAACCAAGTTAGTAGTAAGAGCTTCCAAATAATCAATCATATCTTTCTACGGATTCAACAAATCATATTGGGTTGGTCAACATTAACAATTTGATTTCCCTTTCCAATTTAATTTTAAATTGTTTACGAATGTAAAAATATTATTTTCAGATGACATAACATATGATATCGTTGACTTTTGTATCCTCGAGATTCTATCAAACAGCCTGTAACCTCGAGACCGTATGGTTTGCTGTATTAAGTTAATTACATTACTCAAAAATTTCTCATATTACTCATTACTGAAAAAAATCTCTACCCCTTCAAACTCAATGGATTCAGATTCAGAGTCAAACCTCATTTCACTCGTTTCTCAACTACTGCTTAGTGTCCAAAGTTCGGGTTTAGAGTCGGATTGCGAGTCAGAGCCAAAGATCATGTCACTGATTATTGAAATAATCACTCTCGTCAAATCTATGGATATGGATTCGAAGTCGCAGCCGAAGCCTGAGTCCAAGCTTATGTCACTCGTTTCTCAAACAGTCTCTCTCTTCAAGTCTACGGATTTGGATTCCCTGCCGAAGCCCTTGTCGAAGCTCATATCACTCATTTCTGAAAAAGATTTAGACCAGAAGCCAGAGTCTGACTCGAACCTCTTGTTGCTAGTTAACGAAACATTAGAACTCAAGCCACGTCATGAGATCATATCACTCATCTTTCTAATACTCTCCGTTGTCATCTCTATGAATACAGAGTTGAAGAAAGTTATATCCTTACGCATTGAAGTCGAAGGATATTTTGATCAAGGAAGATTTCGTGTGAATCACGTCAGCTCGTGTGATTCGGAGTCAAAGCTCGTTTCACTTATTTATCAATTACGGCGTCTCCGCAAGAATACGTATCAATTATGGGAGTCAAACTTTATACCACTGATTATTCAAATAATCTCTATCACTCCTCCGTCAAATAGTCTCCGAGGCTTTATTTTCAGAGTTGAGGAAATATATTTTCTTAAGCCCTCAAGTAGAAAGATCTTTTGATGCAGGAGGAAAATTTAGTGTGAATGGAGAAGAAGAATTTCAGAATAGTAATGACCCCTGGAACTGTTTCCTCGGAATATTTGATGAATTCTGGTTAGAAGACATTACCTATTGTTTCTGCAGAAGTTGCAATGGAGAGTACCATAAACAATATGAAAAGGCTCCACTCAAGGTCAATCACCCTCTTCATCAAAAACATTCTCTTCAGCTTGTGTTGAATGAGGGCAGCGAAACTACAGAATGTTATTGCTGTGATAAACATCTCTTAGAGGTATTTTATTGTTGTACAACCTGCGATTGTGCTATGAACATAGCTTGTGTGAAGAAACCGAGAGTTTTATCTATTCCCAATCCCAAGTGGCATGAGCATTCACTTACTCTGTTTCCAAGAAAGGCTTCCTTAACTTGCGATGTCTGTGCATTGGCTGATTCAAACTCTCCTTTCTATATCTGTTCTCTTTGCGACTTTGTGGTTCATCTTAAATGTATCAACCTACCACGTGTCATAAGGATATCTCGTCATCCTCATCGTATCTATCATACCCCATTTTTTAAAGAAGGAAAGCGGTCATGTGGTATTTGTAGCAGAAAGATAGACAATGATTATGGAGGTTATTCTTGCATCTGCAGCTCATACAAGATGTGCAACGCAGAGTAATGTGTGGGATAGCATAGATCTTGAGGGAGAGCCTGAAGAAAGTGAAGAAGAAGAAGTTGAGCCTTTTCTGAGGATTAGCGATGGAATCAAACGACATTTCAGCCATGAACATCATAATTTGAGACTTGATGAAGACACATGTAGAGATTACAATGACCGTAAGCTGTGTCAAGTATGCTTCACACCAATCTATTTTGGTAACTTATACTCTTGTCTGCAATGTGAGTTTATTCTACATAAAACATGTGCAAATCTTTCTCGCAAAATATATCACTCCATACATCCACATCTGCTCACTCTAGATCTAGTGGGAGGAAAACTAGAGGAAGTAACGGCATTGTTTTTATTCATGAACATAGGTGTTCAGGTTGCAATGGGTGTTTCGCAGGTGGCTTCTTTTATAAGTGTGGTCAAGAACAATGCAATTTCAGGCTACATGTACAGTGTGCCATAATTTTTGAGCCATTAGTCCATGAAAGTCACAAGCATTCTTTATTCCTAACTTCCAAACCAGGAGAAAAGAGAGACTGTTCTATTTGCCCAAGAATATCGAGTAAAGAAACATTTAATTGCACTGAGTGCAATGACTTTGCTCTGTGTTTCAAGTGTGCTGTTTTACCTCAAAAGGTGAGGTATAAGTATGATAAACATATCCTCACTCTTTCTTATGACCAGGAGAAGACAAGTACCATGCTATATTGGTGTGAGGCTTGTGAAAGAAAAATAAATCCAAAAGAGGGGCTTTATATATGTGATGAGTACTGTTGCGTCAGCCTACACATCGAATGTTTGATTGGGAAAGACTTATACATGAAGCCCGGTCCATCATTTGCCTTAGTTACACGGTTACATGTTCTGTCCAACAATCAACATATGTCTCGACCTACTTGCTCTAACTGTGAGACTTGTTCTCCACACAAAATAGTTTTCAAATGTCCTCGATCAATACTTTGTTCCCTGGAATGTTTCAAGTGGTCAAGGAAACTAGCTTGATGGCCATTGCTCTTGTTGTTAGAAATATTGATCTGTCCAATATTGAATATTTTATTTTTGAAATTTATTTGTTGCTTGTATAATAAAAATAATTTCTGAACAAATAATTTCAAGTTGCTCTTGTTTGTGCTTTGCATCAGTGGTGGTTCCTTAACAAGTTGTTTAATATATTTGTTGCTTGTATAGGGAAACCACAAAGGAACGCAAGTCTCAAGCCATATATTTTTTATATCTGAAACCTTTTTTCTTGCGTTCTTCAAATGCTCCAAAATGTTTACAATTTTGCATACAACTAAAGTCAGTTCATGCTCTATGCACACATCCAGTCTTCAAATCCAGATTTTTGTGGCTATGGAAACAAATATGAGTAAAGCCTGTGATATCGGGTAGACTGGAAATACTGAGAACCCATGATGTCGAAGCTTGGGTTTACAGAAAAATGGGTGAAATGGATTATGTTTTGTATATCATCTGTAACTGTAATATAAAAGCACTCATCTCGCATCTGAACATAGCTAATCAAATAATCAATCTTCTTCCGCACCAAAGTAATTTCTTCCTCATGAAATCACCAAAACCTTGTTTCTGGCCTGCGCCAGAGAAGTTTCTTCTTTTTCTTGATCATCTTTTGCCCTAAAAATAACTAAGTTTGCTGCCTTTATTGAGTAAACTACACTGTTTTTGCCTCTTGGTTTCCATCCTGTTTGATAATAGTAAACCATAGTGAGAGCATTGAGATCGAGTATTGCCATAGAATGAGAGTTTGAATTGCGTTTTTTTCTGACTCTCATCTTCATTGAGCATGCTGTAAATCTCAGAGAGGCTTGGTCTTTGTTTGGTGTTATCAAATCCATCAGTCAAACCCATAAGATACTGCATAATATTCCGACTGGTCTCAGCAGCATTCTCACAATTTCACTTTAGCACAATAACAATCTTTACCAACAACAATGGGTTTTTGCTATATCAGTCAGAGTCACTTTCTGAGTAAAGTAAGCAGACAATTCCATAGATGATCCTTGATGGAGGATAATGTTAATCTGGGGTAACGAAGATGAGACTGTGGACCTCTGTGTCTCTGTTTTACTTTTTGAGTTTGAAACACTTCTCAATATCATCTGGCACATTATGTCTTGGGACACAAGGTATTGTATTTCTTAAACTTTCTCCTTTATTAGAGAGACTTGTTGGGGTCCCGGTTTAGCTTTAGCTGAAGGATTTTTTCCCTACAATATTTCCTCCAATTATCTGCTCAACTTTTTCCTCCTTGGATTATCTTTGACTTAAGCTTTTCATCCATTTCCTTCCAAAAACTTGCTTGCTCCTCTACAGTCTTCGGGTAGGGTTTTACGAAGGAAACATCAGTGGGATCTTTGAACTTCCAATCGCATAGCAGAGGCCTTTCTTTGGGAATTACAGTCAATATATTTTTCATATTTTCCCAGGGGATACAAGCTGCTTCAACGACATAGTACTTTATAGTTGAACCCTTGCTGAATAGCGCCATGCCGCCATGACATAATCCCTCGCATCCTTTAGGGGGCGATCTAGTTCCAGTAACCTAGTTTGGGGAGTCCATAAACCTTGAACTAACCATGCATCTTGTTGGAGGACCTTTAAGAAATCATAGTTTGATGAATCTGGGGCATAATGATTAAGAAGATGAAAACAGAAACTTAGAGACACATGACTTTGATCACCGAGTTCCCATTTGGGTACCTCTCGGGATGAGATCTTTCTCTCACAACTTCCACTAGCAAGCAAGTGTTTCGAGTCTCTAACCTTTTGTCTTTAATTGTTACACATTTGAGAGTAACAAAAGGAGAATATAGAAGGACAGTATATCAAGAGGCAAGAAGAACATACTAACAACACAAAGACTTGAACTTTGTTTCTTCTCTACTGAGGTAGCTTTTAACTTCCTCACCACTTCTCTCTATCTCACGTCTCTTGCTCTTGATACAGCCACATTTCTTTTGTCGTTATATTGATTTTCTTACTTTTCTTGTTTGCTTGTGTTAACCTTATCCGCTTGATTTTCTTACTTTTCTTGTTTGCTTGTGTTAGACAATATTGGCCCAGTTCCAACTTTTTTTTTTTATTTTGTTTTCGGCCATATAGAAAATGACAGAGGCCCATATTTTACAGTGTTACTCAACTGGTAAATGGTATACTAAAGTGACGTCCTTCAACCAGTCCGTATTGTTCTAACTGACCACCAAGTTATTTATTAATTTTCTGCATCAAATCTGTATTGTTGAATCTTAGGTTGAGTTACTATGTTTGTTGTCAATGACATTACATGCTTGTTTGTTGCAGCCAATCAAAGAAGGGATTTGGGAAACATTCTCTCAACTGCTTTTTCGTGACACTAACTCTCCATAACTGACCAGTCATAGGGCTTTTGTTCTTGGGTATACGGACCTTATCTATCATAATAAAGTCTCACGTTTATTCGTGTTGAAATTGTAATTGTGGTTGTATGCATGACAAAAAATTGCCAGAGAAAAGTACGTAGTCGTCGACTCAGCATCGTAGAGATGCGAATTCTCTAAACGCTCAATTAGTAGAACAACCCACAAGATTCAATTGCTGCCCACATATAAATTTCAAAATTTTAGACCACATCATAAGAACTCATGTGAGGATTAGCTCGCAGAGATCTTGCCTTTCAGCTTAGTTCTTACAATTTTCTATAGTAAATTAACAGCATTTAGTTATTGTCATTTTTTTCACAATTTATCAAGCTCTTATAGCTTGCAAAAAAAGAAGAAGAGGAGATTATACCTCACTAAACAAAATATAGATATAGTTTGGAAGCATCGTATCACAACTTAATAGAAGAGAATATTAGGTTCTCTTATACGTCACCGCAAATGTGAAACACAAGATCAAATATATGTTACATTTTCTAGTGATCTTCTCCATTTCTCCTTGAATTCATTTTTCATTCATCCTGCTCTTAAATAGCTCTACTAGAACTAGTTTTATTTCATAAGCCATCAGAAACTCTTCAACTTTTGGAAAAACCATCTAAGACTAACTATTTCTTTTAACCACTTTTTTGGACTTTGGCTCTTATAATAAAAAATGTCTCTCTCTTAACCAATTTTGAATATATACCAAACATTATTTATTTTTATATTTTTAAGTTTGTGAAAACTTTTTATTCAACTCTTTTTTTTTTTGATACATTTCAATATGATAGATAAATGATTATAAATACAAAATAATAAAGAAAATATCTGGATTGTATAAAATTTTGTATATCTCTAACTAAGTAGACTTTTTGTTTGCCTTTGGCTTCTTAAAAAGTTTATATCTCATCATCCCGAAGATTTTATAGAACCAAAATATGCTCACAAGTTGTAATCCTGATCCCATTGCCTGTAAGAAAATAAAACAACTTATCATTTATCATATTCTGATTAAAATTTAAGAGATATTAAGTGAATAATCAACATAATTAACATATACAGAGATATTTTCTTGATAAAAGCTCTATTCTGGTTTGGACAACAATATAGTTGTGTTTCACATGCTAACAATACAATAAGAGAGTAATTGATGAAATCAAAACATGTAAGACCAGAACGGAGTATAATAAATGTCTTGTTAGTTGGGAGAGATTAGAAAATACCTTGATGAAGATGGGATTATCAGCTGTTAGACTAACGTAAACGAGGAAAGGTCCACACACAATTCTCGCCAGTGTGAAGATAGTGGCAAAACACACCTATCATCATTTAATGTAATTTTATAAATTATAAAGCAGGGCGGTGCGTAGGTTTTTAGAAGCTTCTTCATACAAAATAAGATATATTTGACTTTGATTAAATAAAGTATTTTATATAAAAACAAAAGACTGAAATGCTAATAAAACAAAAAGTAGATTTGCGTTTTACAAGGACCTTAACTAAGACATCTTCAACTATCAACCATATTTTTATAATTGCAACTGAATGACTTGCCTCCCAATCAAATCAAAACATAAATAAGAATCATATATATATATATATATATATATATATATTAGATTAATATATACGTTTTAATTAAATGATAAAAATACTACAACGATTTGTCTGGGTTTCAAATCATGATTTATCCTAGTTATTAAGAAAAAATTTAACGACCAATTAATAATATTTTCGCTGTTTTATTTATATTCCTCATAATTGTGTTGAAGTTATACCTAACGGATTCTAAAGCAATGTACTCGGTTTTCTGAAAAAATACAATTGTTTTGTTTGCATTTAACTTTGGGTTAACTCCTTAGACCCAATTTGAAGAAAACCTACGAATTTCCTTGAAAAATAATCAATATACTTCATTATCATTTTCCTTGAAAAAAGTTCATATGTACTCACATCGGCTGCTAAGTTGAAGCTGGTGTCTCTGTATCCAATCTCTTTGAGAATCTCCCTGAAATGGTAAAAGGGACTCGATATCTCTGCTATCCACAGTGTAGCCACGATCTCAGATCCGGACTTCCAAATTAATTTTACAACAAAATTAGTAATCCAAAATAGCATATATCTAGTAGTTTTCATTAATCTATATCTAGTAGTTACCTCTTACCATACTAAAAATAAAAAAGCAGCAATTTAACTAATACCTTTTGGTATGCAAGTCCAGCTACAAAACCAAGAATGCTGACAAAATGATGAACCGCATTGTCAATGCTGATCACTTGATCGAATTGGCAACATATGAGATCGTAAATCATGTAAGACAATGAAAACGCCATCGTGTCCATCTACACGTGCAAAACGAGTTATTATAATAATTAAATAATTAAGAGAATTGATGTGATTAAAGAAGTAAGAACCTGTTGGCGAGAAGGCTTAGAAGCACGGGGACAAACAGGGCAAGACCAATCTTGAACAGAGAGAGTTGCTAAAGTGACAGCAATTGTGGCATGAACCGTTGATAGAAGACGGTTGCTGAAGTCGAAGGAGTAGCTTGAGAAGATTCTCCGGGTGAGGATGAAGGTCACACCCCATGAGATTACGCCAATAACTATTATCTTAATCACTCTTATTTGTTCTTCCTCCATGTTATCTTCTTTGTTCTAATCTAAAAACAATGATATTGGTTACAAGAGAGAGATAAAGAGAGGGAGAAGAAAGGTTTGAGTGTTGTTAATAGGCTGACATTATTGGTTGTATGTTAGTTGGGAACTTGAGGATTCAATGTTGTGGATCCCAGATACATTAAATTTTTTTGGTGAAACTGATGTCATGATTCACCTAAAAAGATTTGATCCAAATATTTTGGAAGTGTTTCCTCTAGCTCCCAATCAGCTAAGTTACTCTATTTAATTGGTGATTATTTTGTTTCTTTTTTATAGAGTAGGCATTATGTTCTTAAATTAGAAATAGTGAGTGAAGAGTCTAGATACCGAGACCACCACATGACTTTTCTATGAAATACCGTCTCGGATTAAAAATCCATCATATTTAACTAATTGGACCTTAAACCACTTCAATATTTTTAGTTGAAAATATTCTTTATTTCGTAAGGGATGATTACTATAATAGCTCCAAAATTCATGTTAATTAATTACTGGACAAGCTATAATTTTATTTTAATTATTAACAAAAATTTTATGTCTATAACACTATTTTAAACTTTGATTGCGATATTTTTTATTTCTCAGAAAAATAAATATTTACTAAATTATCACCAATATTTCGAAATAAAACTTGGATGTAAGAAAATATAACGTACATTTTGATGAAAGGTTTCTAAAAATACCAATTTAGTGAAACCAGACAAAATGTTTTCAAAACTACCATTTATTTTAATTTAACAATAATAATTTTATCATTAATGGCTTTTTAGTGTCACCACTTGGACCTTAATATTCAATTGATTTTTTTTCCTATGAAAATAGTTTTACTTAATTGTGATGGACTCATTAGTTTTCTATAAACTTATTTTTCTATTGTAACATATTTATTTAAATTTTGATATACTTAATTGTTTTTCTATAGATTTTTTTTCCTTAGCAATATATTTACTCAATTTTAATCGACTTATTTCTTTTTCATAGATTTGTGTTTTTTTAGTCACAAATCTGCGTAATTATTAAATTAGGTTTCAAATATTTGTTTTTTGGCCACAGATTTACTTGATTTTTTTTCTATTGATCATAAATGCGTTTTTTCTTAGCCACAAACTAATTTATTTATAAAGAAAATTAATTTAACTAAACCAGTTTAATAGAACCAAACCATATCTATTTTAACCAAACCAAAAATTTAAATCGGCCAATTCCAAAATAAAAACCATACTGGTATTAGTTAAGGAGTGTATGGTTTAGAGAAGTTTTGGGTGATTTATAATAAAATAACAAATTTACGGTTATTCAAAATGAATTTTAAAAGATGTATTCAAATCCAGTGTTATTAAATTTATGATTTTAAATTTATTTTAAAATCTACTGTTATTAAACATATTTTAAGTAATAAATTTTAAGAATTTTTTTTATGATTTTAAGGTGATTTAGTGGTATTCGTTACTTAACAATATAAAAGATCGAGGAGGAGTTTTACGAGGTCAAATTGAGCTACATATTTTCCAAAAAAGTTTTGTCGACTTTACGGCAAATCACAGTGTCCGTAGATGTTGATGGATATTTGTAACTGTTAAAAACCAAGCCAGTGGAACTGTATGTCAAACTGCAAGAAAAAAGATTGGAGGGAGATGCGTCTCTCCAAATAAATGAAAATAATGAAGACGAAGAGGACTATGATGATAGGTTGGATTGTTGTGATGATTTAGATGGAGTATCTTCAAGTGATAAGGAATTTACTCTATACAGGATAGCTCATGAAGGAGAAGAGAATATAAATTTTTTTACCATGTATGAAGACTTATTCCACACTATTGATAAACACTTAGTGAAAAAGCATTAGACTTCATGTTATTAGAGTTTCCGTGCTCAATGTAGCTGTCAGACAACGTTTTTGGATGAAATCTGCTTGTAAATAAGGTTGAAGATTTTAACAGTCCTCCACCAATTTGGTGTTAAGGTAGACAGATCAATGCCAGAAATATTAGTGATTAAGTGTTGGGTAGAGGCTCTTTAAGTAGAGTAAGAGTTAACCTAGTATGAGATTCAATTGAGTTTACTATTCGTGTTTATGTTCTAAAACATGAATGCAAGTTATATTACACAACATTCTACCCGTTTCCAATAAGAAACTCTAGATATACTTGATATACAATATATGGACTTTGTTTGAGGTGTTGGTTCAAAATTTTCTACCAAAATATTTTGTGTTAAGGTGAGATATAACCTGAGATTTGGTGTGAAGGTGCCACATAATATTCTGACATATTTAGCTTTGACATTTTTTGTTCTACCTTATTAAGCACATGGATAACAAGTTTTACCTTTAAAATTTTGTTACTGGAAGGCTCAATAGACACTTTTATTGCTAAAAGTTTGGTTAGAGGTTTCATAGAGAGTAGATATTCAGACTTACCTAAATATATATACCAAATAAGAAAAATAAATCTATGAACTTTCAAATATCTTGAAGTTGATGAGGACAACATATTAAGTATTTGTTATTTACATTTAGTGCTACAGTTGGATTTCTCTTAATGAAAAAAGTAATTGTTGTGAATGGTACATTTTTTCAAGGAAAATATAAAATAATATTAGTACTCTTAAAGTTTAAGATGGAAATTTCTAAATATATCAAATTTTTTTGTAGTCGTCAAAGCCGAAAATGATGAATTTTGAGAGATAGCTTAGCAATATAATTCCTGTCAATGAAGACCTTGCAATTACCACTAATAGACATAAATCAATTGGAAAAATTATTGGAAAGAGATATCCAAAGTTTACTTGTAGAATTTGCATGTACCATCTATCCATCTATACAAAAGGTTATTAGACGGTGATGTGTTTCGTTCGGTTTAAAAAGCTGCAAACACTTTTAGAATTTCAGATTTCAATATGACATATGACAATATCCAATCATTGAATCCAACGCTAAATAAATATCTGGAAACAACTGAAGTTCGAAAACAAATATTACATAATCAATCAATAAGAAACTTTCATTATTGAGAAGTTTATCAATTCTATGAATTTTGGATGCGATTCGGTTCATGATGACAGCATGGTGTATGGAATAGAGGACTGATGCGGGAGTAATGAAGAAAACACTCACTTGTGGGATATTTGAGAAACTGTTGGAGGTAAAACAAACCACCCTTACTCCATTGTTTAATTGTTAGTTTTTAAGCATACAATGTATATGTTTTTTTGTAGAAATGTGTGCCACATGGTAAGAGCTTACGGTGCAAGTAATGAATTTATATCATAGATAAGTTATTGGTGGAAAGTCTTTTCATGTAATTAATTGGATTGAGAAAAATATTTTTTTTTTTTATTGATGGATATGGATAAGTTACTATGTGTACATGCACTTGCCGCAACTGACACTGTATCATCGTTATTAAGTACTTGTGCAATACATATTCTATTTTGTTAATGTTTAGAGATGTTACTTCGAATGTACCACTACAGAAGTGTGTTTACCTTCATAGACATATTCCCTAGGAAACCTAAAAGAATGATAGTCAAATCAGCATTAGAGAAAGTATTAGAAAAATGCCTAGAAAAGAACACACATGTTCTCGATGTCATCAAGATGACCATAATTATAAACATATAAAATTCCGATGTAATTCCTAGATGATTGAATATCTTTAGCTACTTTTAGTTAAATTAACAAATTTGATATTTATTACTCTTGTTTTTTCAATTTTATATATCAACTTTTTAAATATTCATGACTAAATCAGAACAAGTTTGGATCTATTTACATAGAGATTACACTATGAAAATGAAATTACTATTATAAGCAATATTTGACGAAAGCCTAATTACTAAACTATGAAAATAAAACTTTCAAATATAATCAGTTATCCAATTAACAAGTCATACTTAAAAGAAATCTTCAAAAAATGAAATACGTTCGTAGACAAAAATATAGACTGAAATCGTCTATAGACATCTAATTAAGTTTCAAAATATAAAAGAAACAATCATGCTTATTACTGGGTTATATGAGGCAAACATACCTCAACATAAATTTCATTCATTATTTTCAGTCGAAGTAGTGAAATGTTTATATCATTTAACCCTTCAAAATTACATCTAATTGTAATACACTCGATGTATTCTATAGCATAAACACTACAATGGCTATCATTCTGTAGGACAATTTTCAGTCTTACTCTTCTTTCAAACATATGTAGGGATCATTGTTTTTATAATCACAAAAATCATATTTTCGAGTGGCCAACAAAAGATTCTAATCTCTTTATCATCCTCAACTTAACACAAAATGTTATCATAAATATAAATGGTCTTTTTCCCCAAGTCAATATCAAATACAATTTAATGATTACCATAAACAAAATTTCATGTATACAAATGATCTATATTATGAAACAACCCTTTTTCTGAGTAGGAAATGTACCGTTGAATACACATTTGTGTAATATATGAAAGTCCATTTTTTAGTGGTGAAGTCTTAAAAATCATTCACGAACTTCATGTCAAACCACTGATCCATTAACAAAATCAGCTGAAAGTAATACAAAATTAAATCATGTAGAGATTGCTGATAAAACATTTGCATTGCACACCACATATGATGCAAACCTCATTTGACGCTTATGGAGAGGTGTAGGAACTGATAAATGTTTTTGAATTTATAGCCACTGAAATTGCATATACATCTACATCAATTCCTTCCAATATTTGATTTTACATCAGATATGACCACGTATCCCCTAAAGCTATATTGACAAGATGTAGTACTTGTATTATAGGTTTAATATCTTTATTCAGATTTACTTTATTCTTCTGAACTATTGGTTTTCTGCTTGTCTTGATCACATTCTTTACAATACATGTTGTTGGTAAGTCGTCTTGCAAGATGGATTTCACCTGAACCATCTACAAATAAACAAGACATGAAACACATTTCATTCAAAAATGGGTTCATACAAATCACCAAATACCAAACTGTTTATATCCAAAAACGATTTCATAAATATCAGTCTGAAAAATGGTACAATTGCTCATGATGAGCAATATTAATTATACAAAAATAAAAGAATACAAAGAAAAGCAGAAGATAACTAATATACCATAGTTTTGCTTGAGACTTCTTCAGTTGACTTAGCATTGTAGTTGGTGGCTTCTTTTGTATTATCAAATACAGTTTTTCCGTTCAACTTTTTCATTTCTTTCTCAAATGCCGCCATCTTCTCAATTAATGGATTAAGTGCTGCATCAAGTTTTGTTTCAACTGTAGTGGGAACCGAGATCCACCTCAACGTATTTTAGGAAAGTTAATGTGAGGATCCGAGAATCTTGGAAAAAAGCGAAAATAAGGAAAAAGATCGTAAAAGGAAACTAGAGTAAAAGAGAAAGGAAACAAGAAGTCGAAAAATGAGTTTTATTGCTTTATTGCTAAGTATCGTAAGATGATATATATTTAGAAAGGTAAAGATCGATATATATTTATAGTAGACAAACTTAAGTAACAACTAGTCGAATTCCTGATGTGGGAACTAATCTTTTCTTATTTTTCACTGATTTTGAGATATCTTCGAAAATCTTCAATAAGTCGGTTTGGCCCGCGGTAATCTTCCTTGTTGGCTCGGCCCCATCCCATCTTTCGTCTTTAGCTCGATAACTTCTTCAGTTTGGTACTTTGGTTTGTTTTAGGTTAACGCTTTACCATTTTCGATGGATAAAAACATTATAATATTTTCCATAAAACAGCAAAGAGTTTACGAAAACATTGATAAGTTTACAAATGATCTTGAAGACGAAGAAACAAAGTGTCATAGGATGGGATGCATGATCACGTCCAGCTCGGCTCACACAATTACACGTAGGAGCGGGAGATACCGTCCGGCTCGGCAGCGAGGAGCACACGGAATGCCCAAACCGTCCGACCGGCTCAGCATCGAGGAGCACACGGAATGGCTGAACCATCCGACCAGCTCGGCATCGAGGAGCACACGGAATGTCCGAGCTGGCTGTCCAGCTCGGCACCAAGGGACACGCAGGACGGAATGAACCGGTCGAGCCGACCAACCGCACGGAACGTGACCATCCGGCTCGGCCTAGAGGCAAGCACGGGACACACAGGATGGGACGGCTGAGCCGACCGACCGGCTCAGCACCAAGGGATGCGCAGGATGAGACGGATGGAACGGCCGAGCCGACCGAGACTCAGCACCAAGGGATGCACAGGACGAGACGGATGGAACGGCCGAGCCGACCGACCGCATGGAACATGACCGTCCGGCTCGGCCTCAAGATATGCGCGGGCGCGCAGGACGGGACGGCCGAGCCAATCGTCCACATGGAATGCGACCATCCGGCTCAGCCTCAATACACACATGGGAAGAATGGTACGGCTGAGCCGTCCGACCGCACGGAACGTGATCGTCCATGATGGAAACCTCTCAAGGATTATTGCACTCTGATGTTGGTGAAAGAGATATGCTTTCAGATAAGGTTACCAACACTGAAATAAGGTGATATGGAATGAATGGTCACACAAGGGTTGCGGATTATCTCTTGATATTCCAGTTAATCTTCATGATATAACACACCATTAAATCGGTTTTGACTGTTGGATATTACACATCAGCAATCAGATTGTTCACAAAGAATATTAGATAATCACTCTACAAAGAAAACAAGTTTCATCAAAGAAAAAAGGTTGATTAATGGATATGACACACCATTAATCGGATCAATGAATATTACACATCATGATCACACAATAGATATTACACAGCACTGTGGAAGACACTCTCAACAAAAAAAAAAGATATCAGAAGAGTCTAATTATTCAAAATATATTACAAAAGTGTGAAAACAAGAAAGTTACAATGAACAAGAAAAACTTACACTAAACTTTAATAAATTAAGTTGAATAATTCTTCAGCTTCAAATGACTTTTAATCTCCAATTTTCGTCACTCTATTTGGGCTGCAAATAAAGTTTTTATTTTGGGATCTTCTTGAACTTGTAACATGACGAAGATGGCCTGGACTTGTTATATATCATCATGGGTTGAATTTTGAATGTTCTCCTTGTCCAAAACTTCATAAATTAACCCAAATAGTCTACCTTGAGTTGTTGAGGAAGCCAATTTGCCTTGATTGTGTAATGCCTTTTCTTGATCTTTTATTTTGCTTTGTAGAATCCTATCATTCCCTACCTCTTGAAAAAGATTTACCCTCAAATCTGTTTAGTAAAAAAAATGATAGAAACAAGCAATAATATAGATATTTTTTTCTAAATTTTTTTTCTTTTATTTTTTGTTCTTTTTGGACAGAAATAAATAAATAAAAATACAAAAATATATAAGAAAAGAAGATGAATAGTAGAAGATGAATGAAAGAAGATGTAAAGATGAGAAAAATGAAAACATAAATTGATATGATAACAAGATTTTAATCAATTCTTTGTACTACTCTAAGGGCATCAATGAACTTTGTCTTTGTAGCAAAATGGTCTAATCCAATCTTAGGGGTCTAAACACACCAATGATGCAAGAAATAGCTCAATTCAAGTGCAATCAATGATAACGGTAATGGTTAACTTCTAGCAACCTAGTGAAAAACAAATCAAGAGAAGAAACAAGTGAAATACTAAAAACAGAATAAGATAGCAAAAACAAAGGAAACTAAGCAATATAAGAAAGTATTAAGCTCATGGATCAAAGTCAATGATGCTCATGTGATTAAATGGTAACTAGGGAATTCTAAAAACACTTAAAAACCATCCTAAGCAATAGGCACAAAGATAAATCAAAACACTCTCATGCAATTACCCTATGTAAATCAAGATCAATCATCAACTCTCACTGGATTAAATCAAGGCAAACATGCATTTAATCAAGTCTAATTATGCAAACTAAACATCCTAGCATCAACTCTCACTGGTTAGCATGCAAAGCACTCAAATAGTTTGGTTCAGGAATTTCATCAAATACCTTTTAGGCACGATAAATCATAAGTTCTGGAAACAGATATTTAATCCCTAATCTAGCATTATGATCGACCAAGAGAGAAGGAATCAATCAAATAAACATTAGCAACCCAGCACCTCTTAATCACCATTAATCTACCTAACCCATGAGCCTAATAATAAAACTATTCACTAATCATCATGAAAACACATAAACCCATGATGGATAGATGCATAATTATGAGATTAACAAAGCAAATAAAAAAGAAATGAAAGATCAATAAGAGAAAGAGATATAATTACCTTAGATTAATAGTAAAACTATTCACTAATCATCATGAAAACACATAAACCCATGATGGATAGATGCATAATCATGAGATTAACAAAGCAAATAAAAAAAAAATGAAAGATCAACAAGAGAAAGAGAGATAATTGCCTTAGATTAAGAAGGGTTTACGTTTTTACAAAAGATAAAAAAGGTTGCAAGATCTTCCTAAAAATTGGGTTTAACACCTTTTATAGGTGCTTAAAATGGATCCTGGGTCAACCCGAAAAAAAAAGGTAAAATGGAGATTCAGCAGCGAGTCGCTGAGAACAAGTAACTGAGAACAAGCTGCTGGGGACAAGCTGCTGGGAACAAGCCGCTAGGAACAAGTCGCTGGGAAGAGGGAACAAGTCGCAGCAATACTCGTTGGGAATCCTGCAACTTGTTCCGAGTTGCTCAAGATGCTGGGAGGTCGGAACATGCCGCTGCAATGGATGTTGGGACTCCTGCGGCTTGTTCCGAGTTGCTCAAGACGCTGGGAAGGAGGAACATGCCGCTGCAATGGATGCTGGGACTCCTGCGGCTTGTTCCTAGTTGCTCTAAGATGCTGGGAAGGTTGCTCCACTTGCTTGATCACCTTTTTCCCTCTTTGGTGCTTAAAAACACTCTAATGCCTCCAAAACCTTAGGATAACCTTCTAAAACCTGATAAAGACTAAATCACACAAATATAAGCCTAAAGATGTCTAAATACAAACTAAAATGGCTAAAACAAATAAGGGAAACATGCTTAAAGACCAATAAAAACCAAGAATATCATGATACCAAACTTTAGAGTGTTACTCTGATACCAAATTGATGAAAACCTCCCAAGGATTATTGCAATCTGATGTTGGTAAAAGGGATATGCCTTCAGATCATGTTGCTAACACTGAACTAAGGTGATGTGGAATGAATGGTCACACAAGGGTTGCAGATTGTCCCTTGATATTCTACTTGATCTTCAGGATATAATACACCTTTAGATCGGTTTTGACTGTTGGATATTACACACCAGCAATCAGATTGTTCACAAAGAACACTAGAGAATCACTCTCTAAAGGAAACAATTATTATCAAAGAAAAAGGGTTGATTAATGGATATGACACACCATTAATCGGATCAATGAATATTAATTATTACACACCATGTTCACACAATGGATATTACAAACCACTGTGGAAGATACTCTCAACAAAAACAAAAGATATCAAAAGAATATTATTATTCAAAATAGATTACAAAAGTATTTATAGAAAATACTTATGTGCAAAACAAGACAATTACAATTAATAAGACAAAGACTTATATTAGAGTTTAATAAATTAAGTTGAATAACTTTTCAGCTCCAAATGACTTTTAATCTCCAATTTTCGTAACTCTCTTTGGGTTGAAAATAAAGCCTTTATTTTGGGCTCTTTTTAAACTTGTAACATGATGAAAATGATATAGACTTGTTATATATCATCATGGGTTGAATTTGGAATGCTCTCCTTATCCAAAATTTCTTAAATTAACCCGAATAGTCTACCTTGAGTTGTTGAGGAAGCCAGTTTGTCTTGATTGTGTAATGCTTTTTTGATTGATCTTTTATTTTGCTTACCAGAATCCTATCAGTCCAGCTCGGCCTCCCTTCAGTGCACCAAACACCATCCGGTTCGGCCTCAATTTGGTTACCCAAATGGCCAAGCCAGTTAGCATGGTTCAGATGGCCGTCCTGTCGATTCGGTTCACACGTCTCCCAGTTCTTGATCCATAGCCTTGGTTAATTGGTTGATTCATGATACGAAAAATTTGAGGAATTACGACTTTATCGGTTTACGAAAAGTAGTTTTCATATACTTTTTTGATAAAAATAGTTTAAGTTAAACTATTTTTTTCGTATATCATTCTTTTCCGAAAATATTTAAATATAAAATTTTTTTCTAATATTTAAACATTTTGGCTGTTAATTCCAGAAGTGTGGGTTTTGACTCCAACAACAGCAACATCCAAACCGGCCAATAATTCATTAGTAATGTTGCTTTGCATGGTGTTAGCTTTTTCTGTCAGCATCTTCAAGATGGTTAACACACTGCTGTCTTGCATAATATTTCTATCAGCCTACAAAAATTATAAGTTAAAGAAGCAAAAGAATTATCCAGGTTCTAATGTATTTATAACAGAAATGTAAAATTGGTACTCACACTAGATGCATTTCTTTGTTGTTTATCTCTAATTGGTTGTTGTGCCTTCTTTCTTAGAGTTAGTACAAGGATAAAACTCAATCACGGGGATAGATGCTTTACGCTACCTCCTCTTGCGAACTCGAGGTTCAATGACTTCCCAAGCATTATGGTTAACACAATCGCGAAGATTATCACAAACCATACTGTTTACATTTTCGTCGTAACTCGTAAGTATCTTTATCCCACTTGAGAACTATATTTCTATCTATGTGGGGAAGGAACTGTCTCACATACACCTGGAAAAAATAGACAGTCAAACGACACAATTTATGAACCATACTTAACAATCAAAAGAACTTAAAAAACAAACAATTCAAAGGAAAAAAAATTTAGTGACTAACGTACAGTCCTTACGAGATCCAGCCCATAATAGCATCAGAACTCTCTCGCCAGCAATTTTGTTCTCATTTGACTCTCCTAGCTAAACTAGTAATAGCCTCATATGCCCATATGAGTAACATATGAAAAAATCCTTCCATTGTACAATTTCTTGGCATCGTACACTACAGGAAATTGAGGTATTTATAGCAGTGCGTTATAATGTTTATTGATGTTGTGCTATGTTTAAGTGTTTAATAGCGTTTTAGAATTTGTAAACGCTATAATAGGTGGTACTAAAAAAAATAAATGGTGACGCGTAGAATACATAGCATTTATTCCTTAAAAACGCTGTGTAACATTGAAGCGGGAACAAGAAAAATTTAGTCCGCTAAACACTTAGTAATCATCATTACATACCAAAAACCCTCATCTTCACTCTCTCTCTCATCACACTTCGACAAAATTTTCTCATATCTTTCTCTCCAGTTTTAGTTTTTGATTTCGAAGGATCTTGGATTTCTCAAGCTCATCTTCAAATCCAACAGCTCTTATCGTCCATTCCTAACTAATCGACATTGATTTCTAAAATAGTCCGGAGAATATTTCTCTACCTCGATTTCTCAGAAGCTGAAGAAAAAGTTTGCGACTGAAGGTTTGTAAAAACCTATAACTGGTCGATATATATCTAGGGTTTAGAAAGTATAATTGGGGGTTTAGGATAAGCTATTTGAGATTCGGGTTTGTGAAATTTTTAGGGTTTTTTTTTAATTTGGGGCTAATTAATTAGACTCATTGTTTCAGTACGGGGTCTTGATTTCGTTTCATGATTTGGTTTAGTTTGTACAAATAGAGGATAATTTCAATAATTTCATTCAATATTAGTTCTCTGACTAATTCCAATACTCTGTTTTCACATTGGTCTGGGAGCTGTTGAGGTGTTCTGGATGGATAAGTCCTGGGTTTGGCTTCCGAGGTATTAACTTGTACATAACTTTCTGTCAAAATCTTGAACACATCGTATTATCAAATTTGTTGCCGTTTTGAACTTGTAATGCTAATCAAACTTTGAATCTTTTTCAAAATTACAGGGCCAGCTTAGAGTATGAGGAAGGTGCACGTGCTTTTGTGTATGCATCGGCAAAGAGATTGGGAAATCCTCTGCAGATGTTATGTCCTTGTATCGATTGTCGGAATGTGTGTCATATATATATATATATATACATATATAGTAGTGGATCATTTGGTAATTAGGGGAATGGATCACAAGTACAAGAGAAATGCCTGTTGGAGTATTCATGGAGAGACGAGGAGTGAGAAAACAGTTGGTGATCAACGGGCTGATTTAGAAACATATGAGTTGTTTAGATCTGCCTTTTTTGAAAACGAAGACAATTCAGAGTCTAAGAATAAGGTTGGAGAACAGCCTGAAGTTGTTGACAGTGATGAAGCATCTGACTTTAAGAAGAAATTAGAGGATGCAGAAACTCCTCTACTCGGACTGCCCAAACTCTACCAAAGTTGCAGCAATTATGGGACTCTACCACATCAAAGTTAAGAGTGAGTTTTCTGAGAATTTCTTTGATCAGCTTTTGAGTATGGTTCATGACATGCTTACCAAAGGTAATGTGCTTCCAAGATCCACATCGGAGATAAAGAAATTTTTTGAAGATAATTGGTTTCGGATATGATGTAATTCATGCGTGTAAGAATGACTGTATTCTGTTCCAGAAACCGTTCGAGGACATGAGTAGCTGCCCAAGACGTGGTGCTTCAAGATGGGAAGTTAATAAGCATTCTGGTGAGGCCAAGAATGGGATTCCAGCAAAGATACTCAGATATTTCCCTATCATAGAAAGATTCAAGAGGATGTTTAAATCGAAGATAATGTTTAAAAATTTGCAATGGCGTTTCAGTAATGCTTCTGAAGATGGAACAATGAGACACCCGGTGGACTCATTGACATGGGCTCAGGTGAATGCTAGATGGCCAGTTTTCGCATCTGAACCAAGAAACCTACGACTTGGTTTATCTACCGATGGGATGAACCCATTTTCTATCCAGAATACCAAGTACAGCACATGGCCAGTTTTGTTAGTGAACTACAATATGCCTCCCACGATGTGCATGAAGTCGGAGAACATAATGCTAACCTTTCTGATCCCTGGACCAACTGCACCAAGTAACAACATCAACGTTTATCTTGCGCCTTTGATTGATGATCTTAATGATATGTGGAATGATGGTATCCAGGTATATGACTCATTATCCAAGGAGAATTTCACACTTAAGGCTGTACTATTGTGGACCATCAGCGACTATCCATGTTTGGGGACCTTGTCTGGTTGTAAAGTAAAAGGGAAACAAGCATATAATATATATGGGAAGGATACACCTCATACGTGGTTGAAATATACTCGTAAGTATGTCTATTTGGGAAATAGGAAACGACTCAGGCCTGGTCATCCTTACAGATGCCGAAGAGCTTGATTTGACAACACTGTGGAGGAAGGGACAGCTAATAGAATTCAAACAGGTGCTGAAATATTTGAGCTGCTTAAAGATTTTAAGAATGATTTTGGTAAACCTTTGGATAAAAAAAGCAAAAGGAAAAGATCAGGTTTGTGTGAAGGTGAGGAGCTTACCAGCCATGAAGAGCATGAAGAAGACTCTGACCAATGGAGGTGGAAGAAACATTCTATTCTATTTGACTTACCTTACTGGAAGGTTAGTAGTCTGCAAAAATAAGTTTGTTTAAGGAAAGTTAAAAATGTTTATAATTTTCTAACCATTTCTTCTTTTTTATTTGTTGAGTTAGATTATGCCGGTGCGTCATAACATCGACGTAATGCATGTGGAAAAGAATTTGTCTGATGCCATTCTTTCCCTTCTGATCCACAGTGCTAAGTCAAAAGACGGTGTGAAAGCACGAAAAGATTTGGAGGAGATATGGATTCGAAGAAACTTACACACTCAACTACGTGGGAAGAAAACATACTTACTTCCAGCTGCTTTTTGGCTGACGAAGGACAAGAAGAAGAGATTTTGCAAGAGATTATCTTAGTTTAGAGGAACAGATGGCTACTGTGCTAACATTGCAAACTGTCTCTCACTTGATCCTCCTATGATTGGTGGTCTAGAGTCTCATGATCATCATGTTCTTCTGCAGAACTTGTTACCAGTTGCATTGAGAGGGTTGCTGCCAAGTGGACATAGGACTGAAGTTAGTAGATTATGCAACTTCTTTAGTAGACTATGTCAGCGCGTAATTGACCCGGAGAAGCTATTAACACTGAAGTCTGAGCTTGTTGAAGAAGATTTGCCAAATGGAGAGGTTTTTTCCTCCATCTCTTTTTGATATAATGTTCCATCTCCCTATTCATCTAGCTAGAGAAGCACGTTTGGGTGGCCCGGTACACTTTCGATGGATGTATCCATTTGAAAGGTACATATGATTTGGTTTTTATACTTTTTTTTTTGTTTTTTTATATCGGTGTTATATAGGTTATAAGCAAATATATGATAAAGTTGTTTATTGATGGATACTTAGGTACATGAAAACACTGAAATCGTATGTTAAGAACTACGCAAGGCAAGAAGCATGTATGGCGGAGGGTTACTTGGCAGGTGAATCCATTGCTTTTTGCTTGGAGTTTCTGAGAACATTTGTACCAGTTCTAGAGCCTGCAACTCGCAATGAAGATGTTGATTTGGATGAGCATATACATGAAGGGCGTCCAATTCTTAAGGCACAAGAAGTTACACTTTCTGATAAAGAGCTAGACATTGCTCACAGATATGTGTTAATGAACACTGAAGTTATAAATCCTTATGTCGAGTAAGTTATGTTTTCTAGCAACTTTGTAATTCTTTTTTAAATATATATGATTGTTTGTTGTTATTACTATTCTTACTATTTGGATATGGCAATCAGAATGCATCTTGAAGAGTTACAAGATAATGATGTCCGTTGCAGAAGAAATCAAACTCTGTTGTAGAAGTTACATGGGGAGCGTTTTTCACAGTGGCTAAGAGCTAAGGTCTGCTCATCTCTTCCTCTTTAATTCACTCATTATTGATATTAATTAACACTAATATCATTTTGTTTTGTTTATATCAGATCTCAAATAACTCAGAAGAGCATTCGAAAAAGCTAAGATGGTTCGCATTTGGTCCAAGACATACTGCTCAAACCTATAACGGCTATATCGTCAATGGTCATCGTTTTCACACCGAATACTTAAAGCGGAAGACTAAGAACAGTGTAGTAGCATATGAAGCTTTTGCCTTGTGCAGATCAAGTGCCAAAGATACCAATCACGTGGCAGACGTAGTGTCTTACTATGGAGTGATACAGGAGATAATATTGCTGGACTACCATGTGTTCCAGGTTCCATTATTCAAGTGTAAGTGGGCGAACAAAGGAAATGGTCTCAAGGAAGAATATGGCTTCTTTCTTGTCAACTTCAGCGTTAACCAAGCAGCATTTCTCCACGATCCATACATTTTTCCTTCTCAAGCAAAACAAGTTTTTTAGTCCAGAGAAGATGACTCATCAAATTGGAATGTTGTTATGAGGGCACCACCAAGAGGGTATCATGAATTAGAAACCGAAAAGGAGTTCATAGCTGCGCCAATATCCATCGAAGAAAATTATGATTTGGGGAATGAATCTTCTGATGATGATATCTTCTGTGTTAAGGGTGATTGTGATGGGGTTTTAGTAGTTGAATAATCGGGCTATGTAGTTAGGTTGAGTAGGTAGTCAGGAGTATTAGATAGGTACGATTACTATATATGATGATCATAGTCCTGACTGAATACTACATGCAGTTTCAGGTGAAACATTATGAGGGAGGAAAATAATGTAGTTAAGCGTCGCAGTTAAGCGTCAAAAGGGTGAAGATGTACCAATTGAGCCACTGCAGACTCATTCAAGACACAGGAGGCGTAATACCATTGCGGACAATGATCAAACTGTAGAAGAAACAGCAACTGATACGCATAGTGATATGGAGATACCTGTAGAGAAGAAGGAGAATCACCAGAAAAAGAAGTAGAAGCACCAGAAAAAGAAGGAGTAGCAACAGAACAAGAAGTAGACGCACCAGAAAAAGAAGGAGAAGCAACAGAAAAAGAAGGAGACGCAACAGAAAATGAAGGAGAAGCAACAGAAAAAGAAGGAGAAGTACCGGTTAACAATACAGAAGAGACACAGCATCCACCTGAACAGTCAAAGACCATGACAAAGAGAAAAAGAGGCCGCACTAGGATGAGTAAAGTTGCTAAAAACGTTGAGGACAAGGTTGAAGTTGAATTTGTATCTCTCGGTGAACATGTAGGGATGGATCAGTAACACTTTCCTCATTTCTTGGTCCTCTTGTGAGAGAGCATGTACCAGTCCTTCTTGGAGATTGGAGACACCTTGATGAACAGAATAAGGAGAGAATGTGGGAGGAACTTCAGGTATTTTTTCTCACTTGAAAGTAGTAAAAAACTATTTTACATAACTTATACCAATGTGTTATTTTGAAACTTTTATAGGCGATGTTCAAATTGACAGAAGAGCGGCAAAAAGAAAGTGTCATAAAGCAGATGGGGTGTATTTGGAGGGCTTTCAAATCAAAGCTTGTTAGTCTTGTACGAGCTACATGGAATAAGGAACAACTTATGAACTTAAAACCAAGCAATTTTCATTCTGTTTCAGCTTGGATGAATTGGGTGAAGCTGAAGAAACGCAAATCTTTCCAGGTTTTTTTTATGTTCAACTGTATTTTATAAGGATCTTTGCCTGTGGAGAACACTTGTCTTACTGGTTTGGTTTTATTTGAAGGTCCAAAGTGAAACCATGAGGGAACTGAGGA
The DNA here is from genome assembly GCA_900406495.1 of Sisymbrium altissimum. NCBI lineage: Eukaryota > Viridiplantae > Streptophyta > Magnoliopsida > Brassicales > Brassicaceae > Sisymbrium > Sisymbrium altissimum. The sequence continues at coordinate 538 of OVBI01001300.1, read as the reverse complement.
GAACACAGGTTCCCCACACAACTAGTCGCAAGGGAATGGTTCGCTTAGCTCATGAAATGGTATGATTCTATTATTTTACTTTTCTCTATAAGTCAAATACTTGTAATAATGTAATGTCCTTTTGTCAATTGTAGAAGAAAAAGAGTTCAGATCCCTCAACAGTGACTCAGAGTAAGGTATGAATAGCAGGACATACACATTCAGATGGGAGACCTGTGAAGCCTGAGTTTGAAAAAACTATTGTAAAATTCTGAATCTCTTACTGTATTATTTTTGCTGTTGTCATAATGACCTCTGTCTTATGTAGTTACTGTCTTATTCGTTGAACTCAGGAAAAATTCAAACAGATTGATAGTGAAATGGAATCAACTGCCAGTATGAGTGTTAAAGAAGATGCTGTCGCTCAGGTCCTAGGAAAAGACAAACCAGGAAGAATTTGAGGAATGGGCAGAGGGATAACTGCTACGAAGATAGCATTCATGCAAGTAAGAGACAAGCATGTAATGGAGCTTGAAGCTAAACAAACTGAATTGCAGAA